>JAGSMT010000326.1:0-135183 GCA_029286875.1 Lamproptera curius
TTTAAATAGAAACTTTATTTTTGTTCTTTCCAGGTAACTATCAAAGTCGATATTGTGTTATCAAATGATATTGTCAAACTTTTTTATGTGTTATTTTTAAAATAAGTCTTCAAATTTAATAATTAATTTAGTCTTTGTTAATTTAATATAATCGTTTATTTGCCGAAAGGTTGAATAAGCCCTTATTTAAAACTGATAATATCGAGGAGGACCATAAATTTCTTCCTCGAAATCTTTTTGGACTATCGTAACCTTTATAATTTCCTTTTTCAGTGATTAACGTTCATTTTAGGGGCTGTCACTTTTAGTAGTAATAATTTCCTTTGTTTTTCTATTAACAGTTTTTCTTTAGTTTGCTTTTGTCGATTATAAAGTTATTCCAAAAAGGTATATAAGCATTTCATCAATACACTAATATGGATCGGGAAATTTGACATCCATTTCGATTATAAAAAGATAAAATATCTTGATTAAATCGGAACTGAATACACTAGGAAAAATTAAAAGAACCAAAATGGAAATATTTTCAATCAAGAGCAAGAACCAGAATAAAGTAACAATGTACCTTTATTAAAAAAATTGGACCTGTGAATGTCAAAGGTTTTTACCCATTTTATTAAATAATAAGGAAATATGTCTGACTCCTTTTGTTGGGGTTTAATTGCCAAGTATACCAAAAGTTTAAAAAATAATTTATTTCTTTTCGGTAAGATTAACAAATCGTTAGAGCCTTATGTTTGTATTATTTGTCAAAATATTAGGACACGCTGACACCAAATTTTAATATTTAAATTGAACATTGGAGTGGTACAAAAGTTTCTTTGCTGCCCTTTAAATTTTTAGTTAATACCCCTTTGCCATACCTTCTGGAAGCCGCAATTATTTTTGAGTTTTGGAGTTAAATTAGATTTTAATTATTTTTATTATAAATCACCATATACGTTATTTTTATATCTTATATTGGATTAATTAATATTTATTGACACCTGGAGACCCTTGGAATTATTACGTGATTCAAATAACAAACAAGGTTTTTTGAACTTTTGAAAAGACGACGTTTATAAACGTGCGACTAACGCAAGTTTATAAACGGGCCGCCTGAATCAAACAGCAGACAGGCCAAGTGCCGCAACCAGATAAAACAATGTTATCCGGGAAAAAGCTAGGGATGAGAAGGTTTATGGTTTTTTAAAGGAAACAAAAACCGACACCAAGACTTAACACTTTTAGACCCAAGCTTTTTAAAAAGAGGAGAAAAACCAAATCAAAAGAAATTAAAAAATGATAGGACCGAAAAACAAAAAGGAAAATAAAAGAACAGGGGAGGAACAAAACAACCTTTTGAATTTGCATTTCATCCTCCGATATTGAATTTTAAATACACGCATATTTTTTTATTACCAAGGAAAGAGGTCTGTTCCAAACAAAGTGTATAAACAAAGCCTTGTAAATGGCAAATATTCCTTTAACGTTTCCATTGTTGAGGGGAGGCCAATTCGTCCGTGGGCAAACCTGATTATTGGAATTACTTTAACGTTGTTTTTTCCGGTTCAGTACGCGTATTTTTGTATTTTAAATATATTTTTTCAAGATATATAAAGTTCTATACAGATGTTTTGACGTTGTTTTAGCAAATTTGGGATTTTTCTTACCATAAAATATATTTTTCAAGATACATACAAAAAAGGTTATAATGTTCCATCGATTACGGTTGTAAGGTTATCGATTTGGGATAAACCTTTGTACATGATAAAGTTAAAGAAATTTATGGGGTCAAAAAAAATAGTAAAATGTAACGTAAATAGATCTGGTAAATTTCCCCTTATTTATTTAGTAATTTGCTTGTACAGGAGTGAATAACAAAGGAAAAATAAATATAATAAAATTATAAATGAGTTTTAAATAAAAAAGTGCATACATTAAACCAACCGCCTCAGTTTTAGGGGGGCGGAAAAGGGAGGTTGTCGGTTGAATTTGGGACCTTAAACCATTGTTGTTTTTGGTTGTTTAGGGAAATTTTCCTGAACAACCCAATTGTTGAAAGTAAGATGACCAAGGATCATGGTTTGGATGGCAAAAGTTTGGTCCATCCACCAACCCTCATTGGACCAGGGGTGGGGAAAAGGTCCAAAACTCCTAATGGATTGGGGTTTATTAGGGAGGCCTATGTCCAGAGTGGACTATCAACATTGAAGATGGATGATACAAGAGGGTCCTAGAATGTCAATGTGGAACAATGGTTGTTTTTCCCTGCAAGCAAAATGAATGCAAAAAGGAGGCAGATTTTTCAGGTTAGGTAAAACTTATGGGTTATTATTAAACCACAAGGATAGGTGGTGATTATTTTAAAACCAAGCTAAAAATGGGGTTTGTAACATTAAAATAAAATCAACCGGTTAATAATAACAAAGAAATTTTTAAATTTTTAACTGGTTCTTGGTTTATCCCTAGAATGGGGCCTTCTGACGTTGACAGGACATTCACTGGAAGATAAAGAGATGTATTCAGATGTAAAATGTGATTTTTTTTAATTTTTTTTATATATTACCAAAGGGACGAAAAAACGGACTACAGCTATTTGGTAATTAAATTTTTCAAATTCAAATATCTTTTATTCAATATAGGTAATTATATTTGCATATTGATTGTCAAAAACACTAAATATAACCTTAATTTAATTTCTAAAAGTTTATTGGGATTTTATTGTAAAACTATAATTTTATAAAAGACTTTACTTTATTCTTTTGGTATAGTTGCTAAGAATTGAAATTATGGTTTTGTTCCTAATTTATGTTTGTATCAAATGTCTTAGGAAACAGCCTATTTTTTGGCAACATAAAATTTTCAAATATGTATTACAACCAACGGTCATTATTTTTTTTTGGAACAACTTTCTTAATGACTTTTTAAGGAGGTTATAGACTGCACGAATTGCTCGTATTTAAGACAAAGATCATTGTATTCGCCGATTTCCTTTGGTAGAATGGGTTTAATACCAAGGAAAACAGCAAAATATACTAAAAACGAGCTGTTCCTCCACCTGTTAATTTCGAATTTTCCACTGCCAAGCTGCAGGAGCTTATTTACTTGGAGCCTATTAATAAGGGGTTCTACCGGTTTTGGAATTCACAATTCCTAGAAATACAGTTGATTCAACAGTTCTTAACGCTTCACCATTCAGACCCACTTAAATTTACCCCTGTTTTACATTTGAGTCAAGGAACTAATAATTTTGGTCTTGTTAACGAAAGCGTTATTAAACCAAACCAACCTAGAGAGGATATTATTTAAACGTCAATTTTTACATGTCGTTTAATTTTAAAAATCAAAGAGGATGTTTAAAATAATACTATTTTTTCGTTATTATTTATCACACATGGTAAGTCGTTTATATAATGGGAAAGAGAAAAAGGCCCAAGAATGGATCCCCGGGGACCCCATAATTTAATGGGGCCCAAGGAGACCCTTTACCATTCACGTCAACCCTCTGAATTGATGGCTCAAGTAAGAAGACAAGGTTGAGGATTTTATAAAATTAAGTGACGTAATTACCATAGTCCTTCATGGCACAATCAAAAGCCTTTTTTGAGATCCAGGTCGCCTGAGAATCCTGTGAAGCTTCCCAAGCCTCAAAATGCTTTTTGATAGCCTGGATGCCTTGGGTCAGTTATTGAACTTTGCCCTTATTTTTTTAAAAATTACCGATTGGAAATTGTTTACTAATTGGTTCAGGTAAGATTTTTTCCGGATAATGACCAATAGTAAGGAGTATCGATATTTGCTCCAGTTATTAGGGTCCGTATTACATCCTGATTTAAAAATCGGAATAATTTTTTATTTTCATTATATTCAGGAAATTTTTGCCCTTCTGGAATTTACATTGAATATTTTGCTATTGAGGGTGATATTACATCGAAAACAACTTTTACCCAACAGAGATCCCCATAGGCCTTTAGCTTTTAAATATCAAAGATTTAAAGGGAATTTACAAATTCCATTTGCCGAAAATTAATTTTTTTTAATTCCATTGTATTATCTTTAAAAGTGGACCTGGCAACTGTTGGAGAAGAAAAAGGACTTGGGTAAAACTGTTGAGAAGAATTTCTGGAAAAAGTGGCAACATCTTTCGTTCGGGCTTCCATATAAGGAACAATATTTGTTATATTAAAACCCTTAGCCCCTTTCCAGTTTCAATTGTTGATAAATTCAAAGTCATTTTATTTTGTCTGGTGAGTTTTTCATTTTTTAATATAGAGATTTCCGGAGAGAACAAACTTTAAATATTTTTGAACAAAAACTTGACATGGCAACAAAGGCCTTATTAAGATTACAGGTTTTCCACTGTAAAGCCTTAAATTTTTTGGCTTTTGTGAATTCCAACTGTTGGCCCATCCACCAAAAAAGCTTGGAACCCTTTGGATTTAACCGTCTTAGAAGTAAATATTGATTTTTTTTTTATAAAAAATGAATTTGGTAATTATAAAGCAATGGTTTATCATCCGGTGGTAGGTCCCTTGGACCACTGGTCCCTTGTTTACCGGTGGAAATCCTGTTTTAACTGGGTGGGAGGGTCCCCGTTTAGAAGACCCCGGTGGGAAACCACTGCGGTGCCTATTTTACCGCAGCAGGTGAAAAACCACCGTGTTCCGGGTTTAAGGGCACCGTAACCAGAGTATTTACCGGGTAAACGAACCAGACCCAATGCCTTACGGAGGGCAAAGCGGGGTTGGGATACCAGTATTGACAATTTTATGGGCGTCGGGACCATTTTCCATCGGTGACCCCTGATTGGTTCGTTGTTCCGCGTATGAAAAAAAAAATCATACCGTAAATAGTCAATTTTGTAATTATAATATTTCAAACTTAACAATACGTTTTTTGTGATGGGAAAAAACATAATTTTTTAAATTGGTTTTTGTCTGATATTTCATTTAATTTAAAAGAACTAAAGTCCGCCAGGTCAAAAACTTTAATTTTTAATAAAATTGACTTGTAAAGGTTTAAGTTTGTAAATAATCATCTATACAAGAAAGAAAGTCAAGTTTATTTTAGAACCAAGAATTAAATTGATAAGGTTATTGAACTTAACAAATGACTAATCTAATTTTGAAGTTTTTATATTGGTCACCACAAAATCAAATTGAATTTATTAGGATTTAGATAGCTTTTAATTATTTTCTTTACAAATTAAAAGGTTCAAATGAAGTGGGAGGTCTGTATACCAGAAAATGAAATGCTTTTCAGGCTCTCATAAAGGCTCTGTTGGACAATAGTCCGTTCAATACAGAGAGGTTCAAACTGTAACTTTTATATTTTAAACATTAAAAATATTAATGAACCATCGGATAGTTTTATTTCTATTTGAACAGGCCAGCAACCCGGGACCCCAAAATCAGGTTTAAATTGATGTTCGGAAGGCTCAAATTTAAATAAAATATTTATTTTAAAAATTTAAGAATAGCTCAACTTTGTGTTCCTTTTACCCTTTGGGTTGTTTTGGATGTACCAGGAATAATTGCTGTTAAAATTATTAAAGTTTAATTTTAAAAATACATTACTTTTTGTAAAAATTTTACTTATTGGCAAAAAGATGTCCTCCGTTGTCAAGATTTTAATTGAAAATTACTCGGATTACACCCAAAATTGAGAGTTTGAGTTTGATCCTTGTCAAAGGGCAGGAGTCTTTAAATGGGTTTATTTGGTTATGTTTTTTAAAAATACAAAGCATGAAACTGCTTTAATTGGTTTTTAAAAAATTAGATAGGTCACCACCAAAGTCAAATAAACAATTATTAATTCTTTATTATTAATGTTTCAATTAAGCATTAATTTTATTTAAATAGAATTGGTTAAAATATTTACAATTATTTTAATAATATACCTAAACAAAAAGTTTATATCTATTATTTTTTCCTGTAAATTCCTTTTACAGAAAATGTAAACCTGTATTACCTCTTTACCCGGTAAGTTTAATTTAATTTTGATAAAAGTAGGTTTTATTAACATTTCCTTCTCCCAACCTAATTAAAAAGAGGGGGCCGTACGACCAAAAATTTTTGTTATTATATATGAGTAAGAGTCCGGGCAATGAGTTAGTACCGATTGCCCCGGAACAATTTGGTCTAGAGGGGAATGGGAGCCCATATTTCTCCCCAGCCATCACCGGTACCTTTTAAAAATTATTAGAAGAATGGGTTCTGGACGGGTTTTGCCACTGTGTGGACGCGAGGTTCCAGATAAATTAAATATTTCAGCCTGAATGACTTTGTAGGGTTTTGAATTAGTCATTTACACAATTTTGTCAAGGAATCAAATCTTGTCAGAATTTGTTTACACAAAATCTACGAGATCATTTCACCAGAAAGTGTTTTGAAATTTCATTCTGCGATGCCTTTATTTTTGAGAGAACATTTAAAGATTTCAAAGAAAAATTAATTTGTGCGCCGGTACTGACAGCTAATAGAAGCTTTTTCATTTCAATTATAACACAAGTTTATTTTATCTTATAAATTTTGGTCTTTATATATTTTACCGAATTTTTGCAGAACTACGCCTATATTTTAAAATTTTTCAGTTTCTTACATTTTGGTTTATTTTTCTAAAATTTCTTCCTGTTTTTTCCTGCTGACTCCCTGGGTGGTAGAGTGTGGGGTCAGAGTCATCAAAGTGAGATCTATAAAGTTCCATTGTTTTGGATTTGGAAACGAGGGATAATTTTTGGATTTCCCACCCAAAGAACAAAGGTTTTTGGTTTGATTTGGTCTTTAAGTTCTGGTTTTGTTTAATAAATGAATAAGTTTTATGAGTCCCCATTCAAATTCAGTAACAGGGAGCCGAGGCCTTAACCCACCCCACACTGATCAAAGCATCCCAACTTTGCAATTATTATTTTGTTTTCACAAGAGGCCTTATTTTAATTTACGTTAAATAATTTGATATAACTAACAACCCTTTTTTTGTTTTAAGATTTCATTCAATTTGCAAAGTTTCTTGTTCGTTATCCTTTCCCTTCAAATTGCTCTACTGCAAGGCTCCTTTAACCCTTTTGGCGCCAAATGGAATTGTTCCTTCCAACCCGACGGCCTTGGTGTTGCGGGTCAATATTTTAATAATTAAATAAAATTAGGAAAAATATATAAAAATGAGACCTTGAAGAGGATAAAGAAACAATACGCCAAATTTAAGTAGAAAGACGTTACCCCGGGGACAGAGCTTTAGGACGTCCGAACACAAATTAACAATAAAACAATAACAGTTCAAATCTGAATTTAGAAAACAGACTTAAAATGACAAAAGTAGGAATACTGTAACAATTAATTGTTTGTTAAAATAATATTAATTTAAATAATTATTTAAAACCAATTCAATTAATGGGAATTATAAAAAACAGTATTATAAGGAAATAGTTTTAATTTCCTTCACATACAGGAATTCTTGGGAAATTTGAAACTGTGGATTAAAAATGATTAAAGGAAGGATTTCAGCGGAGACCAAGAGTACTACCAACGAAAGATCATATTCACAATATAAATTTTAATCTCCAAAATAGAAAGCAATTGGGAGACTTACAAATATTCTAAATAAACCCTTATTGTAATTATTAATCCGTGGTTTTATCAATTGGAAAATTTAATACAAAATAAATTCTTATTAGACCTTTTTACAAATTCCTATTTTGAGGTTAAAAATTAAACCTTCTTCCATGTAGTTTTATTTTTCTGCAAAAAGGCTCCAAAATTTATGTCCCCACATTGTTCATTAACTAAATTAAATTCTGTCTTAAAGCTTATTAACATTCCCTAACCAGAGTTGTATTATTGCTTTTTTTTTATTTCCTGTAATATTAAACCAAAAATATTTTAAAATATCTTTTCCTGGTTCCCATTTTTTAACGTCTCCTATCAATGATATTCCCATTCCGAATTGGCAGAGCCTGGGAAAAGAAGAGACAAAGTTTAAAAGAAAAAAAAATATTTGCAGACTTACAATGAGGAATGTTAATGTTAAGCACCTTGTAAGGATAGTTTGGTTAAAAGTTTTTTTTATTAATAAAATTATTGCTCATTTAATTTTAAAGTTTACTAACTAGAAGTTAATGTTCCAATAATTCCCAAAACAGGAAAGAAATTTAATATTTAGTTCTAATAGGTTTTTGGAAATTAATTATATTGTTTTAAAATTAAGAAAGTAAAAACCAAAATATTAAATATAATAATAATACTAACAATAAGATTCAAACCTTCTTAGTTATAACCTAAATACTGAAAAGGTCGCAGAAAGTATTTAATTTATTTTGGGTATCAGCCTTTAGGTAAATAATGCAAAGGGCAGAGGGACCCAAACGATCATTCATTGATGAAGTTCGCCCAATTATTGGAATTGTCCTTTTTCCATCAGCATTTAGGTGAGTTTGATTAAAATTGTTTGAAGGAATAATTAATTCCTTTGTATTGGATTAAATACAATCTGCAAAAGTTTAATAGACAATGTGGAAGAATTGTTTGTATTTTTTCTTCGATAGTAAAAACCATGCATTGGGAAAAGTACCCAAGGTTTGATTAGAATAGAAAAATTAGTTTTAATTGATTTTTAAGGTTATTTAATTTGTTTAATGGAGATTATACCAAGTTTAAAAATTTTGATTAGTCAAGTTTGGTGGTGATATTTTTCTTAAGAATTTTAAGGAAATTAAGCAAAAAAGGAACAAACTTTTAAAAACATATTTATTTTTACTTTTAAGCAAAAGAGTAAGGACCTATATCGGGCAGGGTAACTTAAAAAAGGAACCCCTTAAAAGTTGTTGAAAATAAAGTTGAAGCCTCCTTTTAATGTAATAAATGAAAGGTTCTTAGGGGTTATATATTGTTATATCAACCGGAAGAGAAAGATTTTGGGAGTTTTAATTGTTGGAGGATTCAAACGTACACTGCCCATCTTGCAAAGGATCCTTAGGATATGTACGCTGGACCCCCGTGCTCGCGGGTGTTTGTTGGGCATGTTGCTTTGTTCTTGTCCCTTCCGTAATAATATATAATAATAACTTTATTTAATTTAAAAGTAGTTTAATTAAAACGGAAACATCCAAAATTTATTAGGTTTTGTTTTTTGTTCATAAATTATAGATATTTAAAAAACAATGTTTGACTAATCGAATTTAGTTCACATCATTGTTATACAACGTTTTAAGCAGGGGTAAAGCCCATAAGTAGGATTTTTGTTAAAGGACCGTCCACGGTACGTAAGATTGGTTTATAAACTGGTGATGTCAGGTCAATACAACAAGTCAACAATATCGTTGGGAAACCAGAATTTGTTTATCTTTTTTTATTGGCAGTATTTAAAATATTTCCTCAAATTTTTAGTCCAGTAATTTGATTTGGGACATTTATTATAAGCAGGAGGGTAAAAATAGGTCGTTGAAAGGGTAATGGTGAGATATCAGGTTAGGTTGCACGTTCTGAAACGTCCTCTTGGTGCCGGGAAAAGCGTCAAAGAATTTTGTTCCAGGCGTTACGTAATTTGAGTTGGGCTAAGAAACACGAAGAAAAATTTTCTTCTGGTTTCTTATATAAGTTTCTTTATTCGGGCTTTCAACAAATACTATTAATTTTTTAAACAGATTTAAAAACCAAATCAATCAGCTGGGAAAAGGGGCAAGAAGGAAATTTTGCCCAAAAGGAAAGGAAAAGATATTTTAAACAGAACAAAAAATTTAAAATGGGACGCAGATTATGTTCAGTTATAAAATAAAGTCAGGTAACAGTAACGGCTAATTAATAACCATACCTTTAGGAAATAATTTTTAAGTTCTATTATAGCCAGACCCTTTAATTTTATATGTTAAAAAGAATTTTTTCTTTTAAGTATATTTTTGGGGATGATTTATGGCATTGAGGAACCTTAAAAAGAGCCACACATTCTTCAAGGTAGTTCAAAGATGCGTAAAACTTATGGGAAAATTACAGGTTAATCAAATTTTTTAATAAGCAAAGGATCACCTTCTTAATTTTTGGTTTTGTTTAATTCAAAATGTATCGATTTGTGTCAACAATTTCTTACCAAAATTATTTTATTTAAGCAAAAGCTTGTTCACCAAAATTTTATGAACCGGAAATTAATGGAAAAATATTGAAATTCTAGCGAAGTCGATGTATAAATTCATTAGTTAAAAACAACCGACTTTTAAATTCCCATTAATAAAACACAAAGACACAAAGATGTAAGGATAATGCTTTTTTGAAGTTTAAAAAGACCACTATTCCGAGTCTTTTATTTGGCAAAATTCCAAACAGTAACAGAACCCAAATTGGGAAAAGAGAATTAGGTAAATTAAGTTATATAATCCAATCTTTATCTTCTCACGAAACCAAATGTTAAAACAAAATCACAAAACTTCATTTGAAATTGAAAAAGTAAATTCAAAGTTGAGTGAATATTAATTTATTGCAAGATTCTCTTATGATCTTTTTTTTAGAAGACGAATGAAAGTAGACCTTTGTTTCTCACAATGTACTTTATAATTTATAAAATAATTGTAATAGTTTTTTTTCCAGGGAAGCCAAATTCTAGTAGTTTTGGCTAGAAAATATTTTCTTGTTGACCAATGGTTTATGTTGCATGCTGTTAATTTTTTAAATTTTTAAGGTTTGACACTTGATCAAATGCTGGGTGTGCCAACATAGCAAAAGTGGTTACATTTTAGACTAAATAGGGTTTCCAAAGTTGGTCCATTTTTAGTTATAAAACTTGCATCCTCCTGTCGTAAAGTTTAAAACAACATTGATTGTTGTTTACTGTGGATCTCAAATTTATGCATAAAATAACAATAGATAGAGCCCACGATACTACCTGGGAAACATATTAAAACATTTTCAGTAGAGACTGTTTGGACAATTATTCACTGATTAATAGATAGCGTTAAGTAGGCCGTATAAATCAGGGTCATGATAGTTAATTGATGATACGACTGCAAAGCAAATGCATGGCGAAAGAAGTTTTTTAATATTTATATAATGTGCTCATTCGCTTTGTTTAATTTACCTCAATTCGTACTAATTTCAATTCGTAACTATTTGTCACCAATATTATAGAACAATTTCTTTTCACATTAGATGTCGGCAAAGTAATTCATTCAAACTATTATGAAGATAATAAATAATAGTACAGTAGCAAATCAAAGTTTTACAACTCATTATGAGACTTATTTTTATTTAATATTAGATAGAATTAATTATTGAAAGAACCAGAAATTTCTAAAGAGCGCAAAACATGAATTTTGTCTAAGGCAATCAAGTTTCACTTGGATGTTGATTAATGAATTGAGTAAACTTTAAATAATTATAAACTGATTTATTATTTATACTATCCTCCTTTCTCTGGTCCGATTTAAAACAAATTATCTTCATGAAATTATTGCGTCTATTTCCTTTCCCTCAATAGAATGGGAACTCAAATATTTGAAACTGAACTCGAGATTCTCAAACAGTCTGTAATTGACTTTAGCTTTGAAATAAATCAAACAAATTGCAGGAGCATCCATTTTAGACAATAGTAACTGCCATTTACATCAAGTCAGTCACCGGCATGACGATGAGATGTAAAAGAACCCAATCATTTTGCATCAATCGTTATAAAAATCATCTTTAAATTAGATTAAGCACTATCAGTAAATTAAAAAAGAGCTAAAAATTTTTACACAACCTTTATCGGTGAAAGCCTTCCCAAGTATGTCGTCATCCGCTTCCTCATAGCAATCAGAAAGTAAAATTGACGGACACCTTAAGCTGGTTTGGCGCAATATACAAATGCATCTGAATTCCTCAAAGCACATCATACATCACGAACAGACTTCTTCGTCTTAGGAAATATGCAAATATAAAACGATCTTTTTGGTAAGGTCACTATATATATATGTTACAATATCTTCATAAAGCACACGTTCCACACTAAGGTACAAAATTTTAATTTTCTTGCTTACGTGCTGTAGAATAACACATATGTAGCGTTGTCTGAAAAGCGATAAAATCTGCAAAAATTTGAAGATTATCAAAATAAAATTGTTATAACATTTCTAGACTTGGCCAGAATCGATTCTTTACCACATTGCGATAGTGTAAATAAAAAATCTTAAGACACTAAATCTGTTATAAATATATACCAACCCTTTAGCTTATTAGCCGGCTAACATGATACATAATAAATACAGACTCAAGTTAAAGAACAAAATCGCTTCTTGTAACGTTGTTGTTTGGTCAATTGTGATTCCTATATTATTTCCAAAGCCCAATACCCAACTTTTCATGTTGAGGCGTCATTACT
This sequence comes from Lamproptera curius, assembly GCA_029286875.1. Taxonomy (NCBI): domain Eukaryota; kingdom Metazoa; phylum Arthropoda; class Insecta; order Lepidoptera; family Papilionidae; genus Lamproptera; species Lamproptera curius. The sequence continues at coordinate 12,319 of JAGSMT010000326.1, forward strand.
TCTCCATACCCAAGTCTAATACTGCACCCTTATGACCACATAATAAATAATAAAAAAACTAACTTTCTGGAAGGTTTCTTTAGCTTATGAAATTAAACAAATAAAATTAAAAACAAACTACAATTTTTAAAATGTCATTGTGACTTTATTTTGTTTACACATATACGCTTTATATTATTTTGTCACCAATAAACACATGAACCATAATTATTTGAACACAGTAACTAATGAAGTGACGTCAGACGTATGGTTTTATAACTGCCACACTTTGGAAAGTAAAAAAAAAATACAGTGTCAGTAGCACTGTCATTGGATGAGCTAATCACTTAGTTGATGGTTGTTACCCGAAAATGGGCATGAATATGTGTAACTAGGTCTAGTCAGGTATTTTGGAGTATGAATCAGTTTATGTTTAGGACCCAACGTTCTAGTGTAAGTTAAAGAGAAGGTAAAATGTGGGATTGACGACCATTAAACACCGGAACTACGGTGGTATTTGCACGTCGTCGACGAAATCCCTAGTTTCCACAAAACCATGTGGCGCCCGTAATTTATCAGGAGCATGTTGACAAGGGAAATATTTACATAAGTCAACAAAAGGTAACAAAACATGTTATTTCTCATAGTAAAACCATTAAAGGCTTTGAGAGCTTTTGGAAAGTCCACACTACACAATTCAGTGCCCAAGAAAGTATTTTATATTGTGGGTAAAATTAAACTATATAAATTGTTAAAGCAATTGATGCACCAGAATTTAGTTCAGGTTGTTTAGCCCTAGCCTTTATCTATACTTATCTAAGTGTATAACAGAGAAAAATATTGCAGTCACATTGTATCTATAAAGCTTACTTGCACACCGATGAAGAATGAGTTTATTAAATTACCTTAATTTAATAAAGTTAAGTGGAATAGTAACGACTTAATTTAATAGATGGTCAATACTGAATTCATTTTTATCTGTGCATTAATGTTCAAACAAAATTAAACATTTAATTCCATTTCTTTTCTATACTTGCATTATTAAATACTATTTCAACATGCTAACTCCAAAGAAGTTGTTATTAAATGCAAATATCTTAATTGAAAAAAACCAATTGAACACGAAAACTAAACAGCTTTTAACTATCATTAACTAGTTTTAAATGTTCTAAAAAACTACTGCAAGTGTACCAAAATCACTGAAAAATTTCATAGCTTTTGAAAAGCTGCTAGAAACACATATTTATGCTCTAGTTTAATCCGTTATGTTTTATGTTAGCATATTAGTCAGTGAGTTTTGGTCGCAAGAGCACCGTGTCAAAGGCTTTTTAATGGCTTGCGGCGTACATAGAGGTGTAATCTTCATTTGATACTGAACACGTCTGTCTTTGCACTTGCAAAAGCTAGTTGTAACAAGTTCTTTTATTTCGACGTGGTTCTTGAAGATGAATCTTGCATAATTTTTTCAATAAGATTGCACGGAAAGAATAGGTCCATTGTACAAAGTTAATCTGATTACTTTTTAAAACCAAAAAACATCAAAATCGTTCTAGATGTTAGGGCTGCTTACGAGATGTTACTTTAAAACTTTACTGTCATTTCATACGTTGTGTTATTAAAATCTTATCTGTTAATATTAATAACGGAGGTATAGTGGCAATTTGTCTTTTTTTTCCATTAAATTTAAGGCGTTATAAAAAATCGTGGTCACTTCAGCTGCTGTTATTTATTATAAGCTTTGCTCTCATTTTTACCTTCTTGAATATTCCCATGACAGTGAAATCTTTATCCATTTAAGCTCTCTATCCTACCCAACCGTTTGAGCAACTTACACTAGGTTAGGTTATTCACGGCTGAAAATCTAATGTATGTGTGTGGATCATCTTCTAATCATCACGTTGAGATGATATGATCCATAACCATTGAATTAAACATTTCAACAACACTTGAGCATATTTATTGTGTTGTATCGTATACACTGTTCAGTAATTTTTCGGTAATTTCAGAATGAGAACTGAATAATCAACTTTATACTACGGTATTAGACTTTCTACGATTCCTTCCATGGAAGACAAGAAAGGAAGTTGTATTGTTCTCATGTCAATTAAAACCAACCTGAGCTGTATATTGTATAGTCGCGGTGTGTTTCTACCAAGGAAAGACTAATTATTAAAAGTATTAAAATGCATGCTTATTATTAGAACTGAATTTTAAAATAAACAGAGTTATATTAGCTGTAAAGGAAAATATGTACTGTATGCAAAAATATATATATATATTTAATACCCTAATAGATTAATTTAATATAAATAATTTTTAAAATAAAAAAATACTAAACTATTATTAGGCATTGAATTGGTTGAGTAAAATTTTTAAAGATTAGATCAATTTATTTCTAATTCTATTAATAACGTTTATTTACCTACTTGTTGTTACATTCAAATATCCATAAAGAAAATTATGTCATGATTACAGCATATCTATTCGCTATCACCATATTGTTTCATCAATTTATACTAAATTTGAAAACAATATTGTTTCTAGTTTCACAGACTCTAAACATGCCACAAAAGTTTAAGTTCTCATGATTTACCAAAGAATACATTAATACCAACGACTGAACATGAAATAAATGGACTTTATTCTCGACGACTAATTGTAACCTATTACAGTTATATATATGATTTTACACTTTATTACATTCTAAAAATTATATTGAGGCTCAGTTAAGACCTTGGCCATGGTGTTGTTGCGGTTAGGATTTACTTTATTTTGCATTGTAATAAACAATTTAAGGGCTTTAGATAAACGGAAGGAAAATATTGCTACAGACTACCATTTTATTAGATAAATACTATTTGTAAAAAGATAATGATACCGCCGTTACACCTGGAATGTAATGAGAAAACAACACTGGTATAAAAAATCGATTGATTGGTATTTTTAAAGTGATGACTGAAGATGATTAATCAAAATGTTCCTTCTGTTGATATCGAAAAAACTGGTCTAAGAAGTAGTAATTATTTCTATTGTTTCATGTGAATATTATTAGTCAAAGGATTTCATTTTGTTTTTATCGCGCTATTTTACATTTTGTGCTCGAACAATTTTCCAGCGGTCGTGGTCATGGGTGACTAGCTAAAACCAGTTCATTTTGCATAGGTCGGAGTACAAAACTAAAATAATTAATTGTAATTAAGATCTGAAACACCGCTCAGCACTGGCAACAAGACGCATGAACCTCAGTTCCACCCCTGTGACTACGGCTGCTGGAGAGTGTTCAAACGTCGGAATTTAAAATGTAAAATAAACGCGATAAAATCCAATGCTTCATTTTAGACGTAAAATAAAGAGTTAGTTTTAAAAATTACATATTATATTTTAATTTTAGTTTTTTACATGCGTCGTCGAAGGTAGCATAGAAACAACTATTGTAGGAAACAATAAAAACCAAATATTTGCAATTACAATCGTATCCACCATTGTCGTTTCATCGTTATTTTATATAGGATACAACATCACTTTTATTTAATTTTTGCCTCAAAAATCCTACAATTTGCTAATTTTACACGGCATAGTTTATTTTTACTGATTAATTTTTGAAGACCTGTTGTAAACAACAACTGCCTGTAGACTCAGGGCAGTGGCGCGTGTGCTTTTAAAAAAACCAGGGAGGTCGTGGGTTAGGAATCCTGGCAATTCAACAAATTTTCATTGTTGAAGTTTTAGCTGGTTAGGGCAATTTGGGTCGATCACCCAATTGTCTGAAAAGTAAGATGATCCATGCATCGGATGGGCATGTAAAAGTCGGCTGACCAACCCGCATTGACCAGCGGTGGAAGGCTATCCAAAGCATGCTAATGGTTATAGGGGTGGTGTATTAGGGACTATCAAATAGATGATATTGATGATGCTATAAACAACGGTGTTAAGGAAGGTATTTTGTTTTAACGATAGATAATAATTGTTATAAAATTAAATGACCAAAATTAATTACCTTAATCAATTACATTTATCGTCCCAATTTCCTATTATTAACGAAAAGTTTATATTATTGAACAGCGCCATCTACGACACACACAACGCTATCAATAGAAATTACAACTGCTGCAATCGACCGTTTTGTCGCAAACATTTGGTGCATCATATAATACGAAAAATAAAATCGCAACAAAACAATATTGCGACTATAAATAAAGATGTAAGTTTATCTAATCTTTCGTTTATCAAATCAAAAATATCAGTGCACTAAATTTTGCAAACCACGAGAAACACCGGTGACACGAGATGTATTAATTAAGACAATACAGATCACCTTTATTTGAGAATATCCGTTAAGATTCTTTTTTTAATGGCACAGCGTTAAGGCTCCATTTTTGACCTGAATTGAACTTGAATCTTTGTAAAATTTCGTTGTAACTTGTATTATAGTTGACTATATTACATATATATATTTAATTTATCATAAGTTAGTTGCCATAAAAAGCTAAGGCATTATTGCTTGTCGTTGAGCAACTCAATCTTTTAATAAGGTATATTTTATTTATTACTGTTATTTATCAAATTAAAATGTTTGTGTTTTATTCTCAGCAGGGCAATTTAGAACAATGGCACTTAATTGTGGGTTAAAGAACCCACTTATCACACCGAAAATTGTAATATATCAAATCGGCGTAACATATCGTTCATTGGAATCGCGATGTTAGTAAAATTAATAGCGGGAAACAATCCTGATAACCAGGTTATGATTGAACAAACCGCAGTTTCCATTAGCGTTATTGGTGACCTTACTGGCTATCGTGCCATTTAATTTAGTTATGAGCCCAAGAATTCCTGCAATTTTGCAACATTTAATATTTTATAATTTGGAGTGGCACAATTAAATAACAGCGCCACGATATGTGGACACGGTGTAGTGGATTATTCTTATTCTAGACTAGCATATGCTCTGGGTCATTTATCTGAAGTGTCAGTTTATCTGAACGTAGAAACCGCCTCTGCAGCCCAGTAAGGACGTGTGCCTTGAACTGGTAATTAAAGTTCAAATCTCAGTTTCTTAGTTGGTTAGAGAATGCAGTCCGATTACCTAATTGTCTGAGAATTAAGATGATCCAAGGCAATGGACAATGCAAAAAAGTTGGTCTCATCTATCGAATACCGTCCAAAACCCCTAAATGGATACACCAATAGAGGAGGCCTTTGTCCAGCAGTGGAAGCACAGGGCTGATGATGAAGAAAACTACTCTTTGTCCATAAAAAATCAAATTACAGACTTGTAGTCACGAATTTTACCATACTTATATATATTTTCTTGTACAGGAGATCAAAGACTGAAAAAATAGCACATATGTCTTTTTACTTTTGATGCTAGGCTTTTTCATATAAATATAAATATGCAATACAGACACATACATAATTTATGTATGCTGTAAACTTATTGGAGTAAAAAACATATTGGCGAAATTAGCACAAGAAGCATTTACTCTATTTTCAAACTGAAAGCATCTTTTGTATTTCTGTATCAATGATGTCCATATTATAGTTTGTATCGTGCCAACTTAGAGTCTTATAGGTTACCATATGTGAATTATCGCTTATTATGTCATGCATATATTTTAAAACTTTAACCTCCCTCCGTGGGCTCAGAAGTGGTGTTTGGACATTACTAAAACTGGCAAGGGAAAGGAATGCTACGGAAAAAACCTCACAAATAGTTTTGAATTATTAAATAATTATAGTAATTATAAAATAAAAAATAGAACTAGAATTATAAATTTAAAATTGCTATCGTTCTTATATATTCGGTTAGCAATAATATAGGCCAACTGGCCCGATGGTCTGAATAGTAAGATGATTCATGCGTTGGTATTATATAAAAAAGGTCCGCCATCAAGACCATCTTTGGCAGTCGTTATAGAAGTCATGCCTTCAAAATTTACAGACAACTAATTCATCCTTAGAATATTTCACCCTTGTTGTGAAAATGATGCTGGGTCGCTCTGTCTGTCGTAAAATTGTTATTGAGTTAACCTGATTTAATTAAAAGCCGAACTTCATGATAGATTGGGGATAAAAATGGCTAGTGAAAGAAAGATCTATTTTTATTACTATTCTATTTAAAATAGTTAATAGCTTAAGTAATGCATCACGCATTACTTACATGGGTAGAGTACCAAAGAGAGGTACCCAAACGCAATCATTATTAATAGTTTATTTTGTATATTTATAAATTGAAATGATTATTGTGATATATAAATATCTACTTCCATGTTGATATTTATTAATTGCATTTTATCGCTAGAACCATTTGATATTCCTTTTACGATTGGGCCATCAGTCGTCACAAGCGGATATCATTTTATTAGTAATTTAACCCTGACATGGTCTAAGATGTTGCTTAACAAAGTGTCTTTGTAGGCATTTTTATCTAAGTATAAAATGAAAAATTTTAACGCATTTAATTAGTACTAGAACTAACGTTGCTTTTTTAATCGCCTGCTCAAATAGTTAGTTGGGGTTCTCACATGGAGCGTTAGTTTTTGTGTCACCTCGTTGTTCTGCTCGCTAGTATTTTAATTTGCTAATTTAAACTTGGGTTTAAAAATAGTTTCAACAGTCAAATGCGTTTTCTAATTCCTTTAATATGAAGCGGCTCCTGATTGATGTGTTATTTGGTCGATCTCTTACTACTGGAAAAGTTATTAGTGCAGTATACATGCAGTTTATAACTACCTAGTTTGATCATCATTTAATGTAACGAAGAAGTACTAAAAGCTTTGCTTTAGTTTGTGTCTATAAAGGTCCTAAATATTCTTATTCACATAAATTTATTTAATTTGCACACAATTATTTTTTTTTAGTTTTGTCGTATTTAAATCTTGAAATAGATGAAGCTATGGTTCTAGCAGTATACCCCATGGTTTTATCCAAACAGGATGTTTTCGTAAAACATACCGGGTATAAACCGTCAGGTACTGTGTGGATGCCACTTCAAGCAAGATGCTCTGTACAAGTTGCATGAGGAGACTTGAATGACTGTAATTAAGGATCAGAGACATTGGTCTCTGCAACGATTGATCCATATTGAAAAGTTTTAGCGTGGGCTGTTTCATAAAAACTGACCAATTTCATATTATTAAAAAAAACATTCATGTCTTTAAGTATTTACTATGTAGAACACAATTGAAGTTCTTAATTTTTTTCCTAAAATTAATAATATTTAAATGGTATACTTATAACATGTATCATATTCAGATACTTGACAATTTTATTGTTGCTTTTAGCCATTATATGTTCAATAACTTATATACATAAAAAGCAAATTAATATTTTCTTGCTCGTTGTAGACACAAGAAATGGCAGCATTATTTTGTTATATCCATTTATATGTTTTAATATTTTATGTAACAATGTTTTACTTTACAACTTCACAAATATGTCAATGCGGCAAGAACAGAAGAAAAAGTCGCAAAAAGTTGTTCGCTTATGTTACCATCTCCCAACTGAATTTCATGGACAAGTAAGGCAACAATATTTTATTGGTCAACAATACGAAAGGCAACCTCACCGCCATGAGTTGGCATCCTCTGACCAACCTAAAATCCACCTAATTTCAGCATGTTTGCACATTATCATGGGCATCGTCCACTGTACAGAGTCCTAGCTTACTCGTGAACCCTTCTGTTCCCTACCGTTGCCAGCCAGGGCAAACCGGCTAGGAGGGGAAGTTGTTTGTGTGGTAGTGTCGAAAATATATGCCAATAGTAGATGTTTTTACCTTTCAACAGGGCTATCTTGTAACACGCACGTCATCTGTGCTGAGGATGGCGTTATTTTATTGTATATCTATGAAGTTATCAAGGCTGTGTGCCTTCCGTATTATAATTCAGGGACTTTGATTGTGTCTTCACCCTATATGATAATGCAGAAACTAGACCGTATGTGTTCTTGCCTGACCTTTTTATATCTCTTGGTAATAGAATCTGTTACCTTAAGAATTCATTTATATGAAATCAATATATTTTATACAAATTGGCAAATAGAAACAAGTTAAATATCTACTACCGAGAAGTTGTTTCAAATATCACAGAGGGTTCAGACAATTTACCGCTGCAGTTGAACACGTCTAAAAGATTTGCTCACTGATACAGTCTATTTAATAAGTTAAAGTTAAAATATTTTATAAAAGTTGATACTGTTTACCGGGTGTAGGTCCCTTTTACAGGGGACCATCTGGTGTGGGTGGCACTGGCGGTGCCTATTTGCCGCGAGTAAAGCAGTAGTGTGAAACACCGATGTGTTCCGGTTTGAAGGGCAACCGTGAGCCAGCATAATCAATTGGTAAACGAGACTTACTAATTTGCGTCTCACGGTGGTAGGCAGCGTGTTGGCGATACCACTGTATTGCAACCACACACACCAAGCAGTTAAACAAGTTCATAAGTCGGTGACCACTTCCCATCAGGTGCCCGACTGTTCGTCTGCTCTGCGTATGCCGTGTAAAAAAACCTATATTAAAGTAATATTAAAAATTTATATTATTATATAAATGATAAAAAACATCTTTTGGTTTTTCTCCTGTATTGTATCTCCTCATTGGCAACGTATTGTAATAAAAACATAATATTTTGGACGAATACAACATCATCTAGTCCCAAACTAAGCAAAGCTATAATTATGGAAACCAGTTAATTCGATAAATAAATAAACCATTTCTTGTAAATAAATACATATTATATAAAAATATAAACACCAGCCACGCGACGAACACTATGTTCATTACAAAATATTAATCCCTGGATGGTAATCGAACCAACACCGCTCTTTTGGAGCAACACAGTCAAGGTTACTAACCACTGCGCCAAATGGATGCCAATAAACAACCCTTACGGCCCCTCAAGAGATTTACTTCACTCACGTTTCCACATATCTTAATGTCACAGACAATAAAAAACTGACAATAAATTATTGTGTGCTATAATGTGAGTTTATGGCGGCTATTTCTACAAGCAAGTGTCGAGGATTAGAACTTAACTTTGGTACTTTTTGTTAAAGAGGTTATATATTTTTAAACGTTGTGCTAAAACACCAAGGTGATAATAATTCAGAATATTAGTGGGGTACGAAAATTTTATGATGCTACGTAATAAAACGGTGTTCAAGCGGCAAAATACCAATCTAAATTGTATGATGAAATATATTATATTATCAAGATATAATGTAGAATTGGCGTCGAAGCAGGTATTTTATAGACGGGTCGTGGCATTCAATGTGTCTGACACGAGCGGAAACTTTGCGCCACATACATTTTTCTGGGCCAACATGTTTACATCAGGTGCACGTTCTTCGCGTTTCATTACTCATATTGGCAGGAGAAAGAATAGAGAAATACGATGTTTGCTGTTACAGAAACCACAGCAAACAGGACCGCGTCATATAAAGGCTTATACATAAACTTATATTGCTATTTTAGACTGGCATGTCAAAACTTTTAGGATCATTTGGTCGTAATTATTTTTCCCCAGGGTACGTGTTTACACAACCAAGTATATAATTCTTTAATGGTGGGCACCATTTCTTTTATAATTTTATTTAAATAAGCTGACAAGACTAGCAGTTTACCTAATGGTAAATTACCTCTGCTCCACAATAATGTGGTCGTAAGTCAACACAAGACCCCCTACGGCTTCGAAACATAATAATATAGCGTCACGTTTACCTATTAATCATGCTGTTTATGGTAGCCATGCCGTGAATATATTAAAGCCTGACACAATGACTTTGCGGCATAAACAGGCACCGCTTAGTATATCTCTCAGTGTTGCAGGCAAGTACAAAACCAAGTTTTGTCTTGTTTTTACATGACTAAGACTAAATGTATTTACTAGAATATCTGACTATTAAAGTAATTGAGTATCACGTATTAAGAATCATGAACACAAAACTCATTTCAGGTCAAACAATATTTTAAACGTCTGCGACACACAGAATCAACTGTTGGTAACTCACAAGAACGAATTTATTTTTTACTAAAAAGTACCCATTAATTGCTTATGTGATGTGGCACTATTTTCATTATGTAGGAAAAGCTTTATGGATAAATGTATTTCATCAAAATTACCTTAGGGTTTTTAAATTTTTGTAACCATCTCAAAAAAAACTAAGTTAATCAGACTATTTTATTGAAAAATGGCTTGTATAACAAATAGTTATATATTGTTGCCTGTCCATGTTATATCCTGTGACATGAGTTGGGTTGCACAGTATACAGAACGTCGATAATTTAATAACAGACAGTTAGTAAACAAGATGATATTTTGACAAAATTAAAAGTTAGAGAATATAGCAACTATAAGAAAGAGTAAGATTTTGTAATTTTATAAACATATTATAACATTAGATAATTTTATCAACTTTTGCATAACTTTCATAATTCTATGTGTTATTATAAATATTAGAAAATATGTTTACGAATGGCTTTTTTAATTAGTACAATCATATAGGTATGATAGATTTTCGAAGTCTTGCTAAATTAAAATTTTGCTACTAAATATTTTATTACAGTCGTATAAACCTATATAATTCAGGGTATGCATCCCATGACATTACAATAATTTAATTTGAAATTCAAATTTAAATATCTTTATTCAATATAAAAGTGTAACACTGTTTATTGACTGTCAAGGACGCCACCAAATAGTTAACTTGACGTGTTGAAAATACAAACGCTTTTACATATAGTTTACATTTAAATCACACTCCTCCTTGCCATTGACCCAAGAATTTTTAAGATTGATTCCAGCTGCTATCACACAGTTTGCAGTTATACGGCACGACTCGATACTTGAACTCCACAAACATCGGTTTAATGGATAGATACAAAAAAAAAAAAAAAACTACCAAAGTTAGACTTGGACAACCTCATAATCGACTATATTTCAACTAATCCGAAACGTATAATTTTTTTTTACGGGATGACCTACGCTGGTGGAGTAACTGCCAGAACCTGGCGGGCCTGAGGCCGCAACTTGGCGTGCACAGACTTCACCTCATTCTGTGGCGGCCTGAGGACCCCGAAGGGGGACCCCGGCCTGGCTGCCACTTCTTTATCCCGTAAGCGGGGCTTGATCGAGGTGCTTAAGAGGCCGGAGTTTCGCTCGATCAGCCGCTGGTCAGTCCATGCCAGTACCTGTTAAAATATTTATCCAGGGCGCCCCGGTAATGGAACCCTGGCCTGACACCCGTTTTGTGAATTTGGCTAGGTGGAAGGTATTTACCAGTTCCCATTCGATTGGTGGAGAATCGGCCCACGTGCTGATATCTGTTGTATGGTATCAGTTTGTCCTCGACGCAGGACAAGTTGTGTTAGTGTAGGAGGTTTAACGTGCTTGCACGATTGTAGTCTCTATCGTCTGGATCCGTTATCGCGTTTCGCGGCTCTCGATGATGTCATTTTTAGCGAGTGAAAATTGTTGGTCTGTAAGCGGTGGCGCCTGAATCAGATCGTTAGGTGTTGCGAAGCCGAGTCGAAAATATCGGACAGAAGCTTGGTTTTATAAAATTGCTGATAGTGGCGCAATTTCAGATCCAAAGATTGGGCCCGTAATTTATCGAAACATTACAAGTGAAATTTTAAAATCAACAAAATTAAAACTCTTTCCTCATAGTAAAAACCAAAAAACTTTTGAGCTTTTGAAATCCATCCACCAATTCATCTCCAAAAATTTTATATTGGTGGGTGTAAAAAACTTATAAAATTGTTTTTAAAAGTAATTGATGCACGAATTTTAGTCTGGTTTACCCTAGCCTTTCTATACTTATCTATTATAAAGGTGAAAATATCTATAAATTTATCTTAAAGGCTTTACTTGCACACGAATAAGAAGAGTTTATTAAATTACCCTAATTTAAAAAAAGTTATGAATAATAACAATTTAATAATGGTCCAATACTAATTCATTTTATCTTGTTAATGTCTAAAACAAAATTAAACTTTAATTCCATTTTTACTTGCATTATTAAATAATTATTTCAACATTTAACTAAAGTTATATTAAATCAAATATCTTAAAAAAAAAACTAATTAAACACGAAAACTAAACAACAAACTATCATTAACTAGTTTTTTTCTAAAAAAACCATCAAAAGTGTAAATTAAAATCACTGAAAAAAAATTTACATTTTTTAAAAATCATAAAACATATTTTGCCTTTATCCTTCGTTTTTATCTGCATCAATAGTGACTCTTTGGTCCAAAACACCGGTAAAAACTTTTAATGGCTTGCGCGTACATAGAGGTGTAATCTTCATTTTGATACTCTCCGTCTGTCTTTTGCCTTACCAAAAAACTTCAATTCTTTTGTTTTCCGACTTCGAAGATGAATCTTGCATAATTTTCAATAAGATTACATTTGAAAAGAATTCCATTGCAATAAAGTTAATCTGATTACTTTTTAAACCAAAACTGAAAATCGTTCTAGATTGGGCTGCTTGAGAATTTCTTTGAAACTTTTTCTGTCATTTATACGTTGTTTATTAAAAATCTTATCTGTTAATATTTAAAGGTATGTGTATAAGGTCTTTCCATTAAAAAAGGCGTTATAACAAATGTGGTCCTTTACGGCTGCCTTATTTATTATAACTTTTTGCTCTCATTTTTTCTTAATTCCCAAACAGGAATTCCCTTTTTCCATTTTAAACCTTTCTTCCCCAACCGTTTTCAACACATGGTTGGTTATCTTTACTATTGAAAATCTAATGTATGGAAAGTGGATCTTCCCTTTCCCGTTGAGATGATAATCCATATAACCATTAATTAAACATTTTTAAAAACACTTGAGCATATTTTTTTAAGTTCATTTATACCGTTCAAAAAGTAATTTTTCGGTGTTTCATTGAGAACTAATCAACCTTAACTACGTATTGACTCTACGTTCCCATGTAAAGAAAGAAAGGGTTGTTTGTTCCGTCAAAATTAAAACCCCTTAAGGTTTCTATTTTGTATGGTCATGATAAGTCACCAAGGAAAACTAATTATTAAAAATTTAAATGCATGCTTATTATTAGAACTGAATTTTAAAATAAACAAGGTTATAATTGGCTTTCAGTAAAAATATTACTGAAGTAAAATATATATATTTTAATACCCTAATAGATTAATTTAATATAAAAATTTTAAAACAATAAAAAAATACCTAAACTATTATTATAAGTATCAATTAAGTTGGAGTAAAATTTTTTAAAAAACATTTGTGATCAATTTATTTTAATTCTTAATAAAAACGTTTATTTACCTACTTTTGGGGATTCAAATATCCCAAAAAGAAAATTTATGTCGATTACAGCATATCTATCTTCCCTATTTAAGCAATCAATTTTTAATGTCCTTAATTTGAAAAACAATACCGTTTTTCATTAAGACTTAAACATAAACATAAAGTTTAAGTCTTTGTAAGAACCAAAAGAATACATTAATACCAACGATTGAATACGTCAAATTTGACTTTTTTGTTCCTCGACGACCTAATTTGCCAACCCATTACAAGTTATATATTGATTTCTACACTTTTATTACATTCTAAAAATTATTTGGTCTAGCAGACCCTTGCCTACGTTACCAGCTAGGATTTACTTATTTTACATTGTAATAAAACAATTTTGGGCTTTAGATAAACGGAAGGAAATATCAGTTAAGGGACCACCATTTTTTTTGGGAAAATATCATTTGTAAAAAAAAGATAATGATACTGCCGTTACACCCGAATGTAATGAAAAAAAACTGGTATAAAAATCCTTGGATTGGTATTTAAGTGGACAGACTGAAGACGATTAATCAAAAATTTTCCCTTCTTTGATATCGCGAAAAAATCCTATTCAAAAGGTTAAGGTAATTTTTCCCCAATTTGTGAATATTATACATTATTAAATAAAAATAACTTTACTTATTTTATCGTTTTTTAATTTTTAAAGTTTCAACACTTTCCAGCCCTGGTCATGGGGAGACTGAAATAAAAACCAGTTCATTTTGCATGGGTCCGGAGTACAAACTAAAAATAATTAAAAAAATTAAGATCTGAAACACCGCTTCGCACTGGCAACAAGACCATGACATCTCGGTCTACCCCCAGGCTGTGGAAAGTGTTCAAAACTTAAATTTAAAAATTAAAAATAAACGCGATAAAATCCTCAAACCATTTATTTAAATAAAGGGTTAGTTTTAAAAATTATTTTGTATTTTTAATTTTTAGTTTTTTTTACGTCGTCAAGGGTAAAAAACAACTAATTTAAAATAATAAAAACCAAATATTTACGGTACCTACAATCGTATCCACCAATTGAATATGTCATCAAAATATTTCCTTTATAAGGGATACAACCATCACTTTTATTTAATTTTTGCTCTGGTAAAATCCACCAATTTAAATTTTACCATGTTAAAACTATTTTACTGATTAATTTTTTTTTAAAGGACCTGCTTAAAATAACCTGCCTCCTAGACTAGTGGCAAGGGCGTGTGCTTTAAAACCGGGTCGTGGGTTGGGAACCTGCGGGGACTCAACAAATTTTCATTGTTGTTTTCCTAGTTTAGTTAGGGCAATTTGGGTCGATCACCCAATTGTCTGTAAGATAATCCATGCATCGGATGGGCATGTAAAAGTCGGTCCACCCCCCGGCATTGGACCAGCGTGGTGGGATACGGTCCAAAACATGCTAATGGTTATAGGGTTGTTTAAGGGGACTATCGGTCAGATGATATTGATGATGCTATAAAATAACGGTTATGAAGTTGCTTTTGTTTTAACGATGAATAAAATTTTATAAAATTTAAAATTAATTTTTTAATCAATTACATTTTCTGTCCCCAATTCTCCTTTATTAACGAAAATTTATACTATTGAACAGCGCCATTTTTACACACCCTAATAATAAAATTGCCCCAACGTTTGCCGCAAACTTTGGCCTTTTTTGGCCTCCAAAAACTATTCCTTAAAAAATAAAGAAAAAACCAATTTTTCAATTATTTAAATAAATTGTAATTATTAAATTTTTCCCAAGGTTTGGAAAAACCTGCCACAGTGTATAAATTTTAAAACCACCAGGAGAAACCAAATTTTTTAATGGAATTTAATTAAGATAATTACAGATCCACCTTTATTTTGAAGGAATTCCTTAAGACTTTTTAATTGGCCACATTATTTTAGGGGCCTCCAATAAAATTTTAAATTCTGTTTTTAAAATTAAAAATGTTTTGTGTTTTATTCTGTTGGGCAATTTTGAACAATGGCAATTTAATTTTAAGCGTTAACCCATTTATCACACCAAATTGTTAATAATTCAAATCGCGTAAATAAGGGTCGTCTATTGAATCGCGGTGCTGAAATTTTGGGAAACAACGGATAAATCAAGGTTTGATTAACAAACCGCAGTTTCCATTAATTAGCGTTATTAAGGACCACTGGCTATCGGATGCCATTTTTTGAATTATAGCCCAAGAATCTTTGCAATTTTGAACATTTAATATTTTATATCTTTGGGTTTTTAAATTAAATATTTTAATGATATTGATTATCGGTGTAGTGATTATTTCTTATTTCCAAACTAGTATTTTTTTTACTAAGTGTCTTTATCCTGAACGTAAAACTGCCTCTGCAACCTAATTTGGTGGGACATGGCCAAACTAAAGGGGCTGAGCCAATTTTTGGGTTAAAATTTCCTTCCAATTTCTTTAGTTGGTTAAGAAAATTTAGTCCCCCGAATTACCGGTCCGAAAATTAAAGGATAAATCCATTGGGGCCGTCCGGATGGGAAATCATGTTGAAAAACTACCTTTTTGTCCAAAAAATAAATTACAGACTTGGTTCACGGGTTAACCATACTTATATATTTTCTTTCAGGAGGACTGTAAGACCAAGAAAAATAGGTTCTTTCTTTACTTTTTAGATGCTAGGCTCTTTCCTTATAAATATAAATAAGTAAATACAGATACATAATTTTAAATTTATAAACTTATTAGATAAAAAAATATTAGCGAAAATTGGCAAGCTAGTTAGCATTTCTCTTTTTCAAACTGAAAGCATCTTTTTTGTTTTTCTGTATCAATGATGTCCACATAGTTTGTATCATTGCCAACCTTAGGAGTCTTAAGGTTGCTAAATTATCGTTTATTTGCACAATTTTATATTTTAAAACTTTTAACCTCCTCCTTGGCCTGGCGGTGGCCGGACATTCCAAAACCAAAGGGGCGTGGGTGCAGTTACAGGAAAACCTCGTTAAAAATAGTTTGAATTATTAAATAATTATAATTATAAAAATAAAAAATAGAACTAAATTATAAATTTAAAATTTATCGTTCTTTTTTCGGTTAGCACAATATGGGCCAATCACCTTTGATGGTCTGAATAGTAAAAGATGATTCATGCGTTGGGTGGCCATATAAAAGGTCTCCTATCAAGACCATCTTTGGAGTCGTTATAGGAAGTCAGTGCCTTCAAAATTTAAGACAACAATTCATCCTTAGAATACATTTTCCCTTTGGAAAGGGAAATCAGATGCTAAGTCACTCTTTCCCTGTAAAATTGTTATTGAGCTAAATCTGGATTAAATTAAAACCGACCCCATGATAGGTTGGGATAAAATGGCTGGGTGAAAGAAAATCTTTTTTTCAATTTATTTAAAATAGCTAATAACAAAGTAATGCATCATTACTTACCCGGATAAATACCAAGGGAGGGTACCAAAACGCAATCATTTATTAGTTTATTTGTATATTTATAAGGAAAAATGACTACTGTGATATATAAATATCATTTCCCAAAATAGATATTTATTAATCACTTTATCGTTAAAACTATTTGTTATTCCTTTTACCCGATTGGGTCATCAGTCGTCATTGGCGGATATCATTCTTTATTAGTAATTTAAATCCCCAAATGGTCTAAGATATTTGCTTGTATCAAAGTGTCTTTTATAGCATTTTTATCTACATAAAAAATAGAAAAATTTTAACGCTTTTTGCATTAGAACTAACCTTTTTTGACCGTCTTGCTCAAAGAAAGGTTCTCAATATGGGCGTTGGGTTTTTATTCACCTCGTTGTTTCTGCTCCTTCAATTTCAATTTTTAATTTAAACTTGGGTTTAAAATAGTTTCAACCAACCAAATGCAGTTTTCTAATTCCCTTTAATAATAGCGGTCCCCAGTAATTTTGGTTTGATTTCCCCTCTGGAAAATATTGGGTCCTAAAATTTGCGTTTTAAATTTACCTAGTTTACCTACCTATTTAATGTACCTATTTTATACTAAAAACTTTGCTTAATTTTTTCTATAAAAGCGTCCTAAATTATTCCCAACTAAAATTTTTTAATTTTTTCAATACAATTATTTTTTTTTTTGTTTGTATTTTAAATCTGAAAAGGTTGCCCCTTAATAGTCTCAAAGAGTATATTCTTTGGTTTTATCCAAAATATAGAATTTTTTCGTAAAAAACCAGGGGTAAAAACCTTGGTACTTTGGATTGCCACTTCAAAACAAGATGTTTGCACAAGCCGCGCTGAGGGATCCTTAATTGGTACAATTGGGTTCGAGACTTGGTCTCTGCGGTTGATCCATATTGGTTTTTAGCGTGGGCTGTTTCATAAAAGCTGGACTAAATTTCATTTATTAAAAAACATTCATTTTTATTTTACTATGGTTAATCGAAGTTCTTAATTTTTTCCAAAATTAACAATTTAAATAGTATACTTATAACGTTCCTATTCAGATCCGGCAATTTTATTGCTGTTTTTAACCTTTTGTTCAAATTAACATATACAACAAAAAAAATTAATTTTTCTCGTTGTGAACAAAGTCCGGTAATTTATTTTGTTATATCCATTTATATTTTTCTAATATTTTCTTATGTAATAATGTTTTATTTTTACAATCAAATAAAATATGTCAATGCGGCCGTTAGGGTTGGAAGACAAAGTTCGTGTAAAAATTTGTTCGCTTTTTTCTCATCTCCCAATCTCCTTTCCTTTTTAGGATGGTAAATATCAACATTTTTTGGCCAAAGCCAATACTGAGGCCAACCCTGCCGGTTCATCCTGACCAACCCATCCACCCACTTGTTATACTTTTGCCAGGATTATCATGGGGGCATCTCCCTGTGCTTTGGTGAGTCCTAGCCTCGTGAACCCTTCGTTCCCTGGGTTGTCAATTTGGAAACAACCGGCTAGGAGGAAGTCTTTTGTGTGTGGTGTCAAAATTAATCCAATAGTGAATTTTTCCTTTTCAAATAAACTATCTTGTAAACCAATTCCATCTGTGTTGAGGGATGGCGTTATTTCTTTGTGCATATCTATGGTTATCATACAAAAGTCCCTGCATTATAATTCCAGACAATTGTGTCTTCACCCTATATGATAATGCAGAAAATTAGACCAAGATAAAATTTTGCCCTTTACCTTTTTACATTCTTGGTAATAAATTCTGTTACCCTAAGGAATTTCAAATTTATATTTGAAATAATATTTAATTTAAATTAACAAATTGGGAATATTGAAACAGTTTTAAATTAATTAAATATTTTTATAAAGTTGTTTCAAATTTCCGGGGGGTCCCTTTTGGGAACCAATTCTGTGATTGGAAACCAAAGTTTGCCTTCCATTTACCCAGCCCTGAAAGTTAGGGTTAAAATTTTGGTGTTGTTACCGTTTGAAGGGCCCCGACCAGGGAACCACCTGGAGGAAGCGGTTGCCCTATTTCCTGGCCCGGCGCGTTTGGGAAAACCACTTGTTTCCGGTTTAAACCACCTAAACTTAAATTCCTGGGTAAACGGGACCAATTCCCTAATTCCACGGTTGGCGCCGCGTTGGCCGAAAACCATTGTTTGGCAATAAAAAATTTAAATTGTTTATTTGGTAAAAAACCACTTTAAACTTCTTTTTTCCTCGTATTCCCTTAAAAAACCCTATTTAAAATAAAAAATTTAATATTTTGAAGAATAAAAAAACATCTTTTAAACTTCCTTTTCGTTCCCTATGGCGTTAATTGTAAATAAAAAATTATTTTTTGGAAACTTTTGAACAAAACACCAACCAACCCAAACCTAATTCATTAAAAAAGCCCTGGTACAATGGAAAACAGTTTTGGAAAATAAATAAACTTTTTTTCATTAAATAAATTTACATAATTTTATAAAGTTTACAAAACCCAAGCCAATGGCAAACAATAAATTGAATCAAATTATTAACCCCTGGGTTGGGAATTGAACCAACCCCTTTTGGAAGAACGTTAAGGAAACCAAACCTGGCCAAAAAAGGGTTGTAATAAATTTAAATTTTTGGGGTCAAAAAATTTTTATCGCCCGGGTTCCAAAACCATATCTTAAATTGTTGAGAAAATAAAACAAACAAATAAATGTTGTGTCAAAATTTTTATGGCGGGCTGGTTCAATTTACCGAAATTAGGGAACAAATTTGGTTACTTTTGGTTAAAGGGGGCGCTTTTAAAATGACCGTTCTTTAAAAACCCAATTAATAATTCTTTGGGGTTGGGGTTACGAAAATTTTAATGAAACCTAAAACCGGGCGGCCGGCAAAAAAACCAATTTTAAATTGTTTTGGGATTGTGGAAATTTTTTAATATTTTTATTAGGATATAATTTTTTAAATGTGGAACCAATTTTTTATAAATTTAATTTAAATTCAAGGCTAAACATTTACCAATTTGGTTCCCGCCCTTTTTTTCCTGGGCCCCGGGTTCGGCAAATTAAGGTTTCACCTTTTCGCGTTTCAGGCTTTCATTTGGGAGGGGGAAATTTGGCCACAAGGTTGCAGTAAAACCAAGGCAAACCAGGACCGGCGTTCATAAAGGAAAAACTAAATTTTGCTTTGTTTTAACAATTAACAAAAAACTTTTGGACTTTAGAAATTACTTTTTTAAAGGTACGGTGTTTTAAAATAGAAAAAAATTCTTTTTAAGGTAAACTTTTTTTAAATTTAAAAATAAGCGGAACAAGGGCAAGCAGTTTATTTTATAAAAATCCTCTAACCTTTTACAATAATTTCTTATTAAAGGAAACATGGAATAAAGTGGAAACAAAATTATGGGCTTCAAGTTTTTTTAACCATCTTTTAAAACTAAGTTAATCAGACTATTTTACGAAAAATGTTTGCATAACAAAAAGTTCTATATTGGTTTTTGTTCGTCCATGCTATATACTGTGACATGAGTTGCTGCATAGGTTGGGTAACGTCAGATATAATTTAATAATAATATTAAAGTAAGTAAACGAGATGATATTCGACAAAATTAAAAGTTAGAGTATTACATTAACCATGAGAAAGAGTAAGATTTTGTGTAATTTTTATAAACATATTATGTAACATTAGATAATTTATCAACTTTTGCATAATTTTCATAACTCTAAGTAGATATTGATAAATATGAGAAAATATGTTTACTTAATGGCTTTTTTTAATTAGTTCAATCATATAGGTATGATAGATTTTCAAAGTCTTACTGAATTAAAATTTTATACTAAATATTTTATTACAGTCGTATAAAATTTTTGATAATTCAGGTATGCATCCCATGACATTACAATTAATTTTAATTTAAATTCAAATTTAAATATCTTTATTCAATATAAAAGTGTAACACTCGCTTATTGATTGTCAAGGACGCTACCAAATAAGCAACTGACGCGTTGAAATACAAACGCTTTACATATAGTTTACATTTAAATCACACTTCCTCCTTGCCATTGACCCAGAATTCTTAAGATTGGTTCCAGCTGCTATCACACAGTTTGCAGTTATCACGCATAATGACTGATACTTGAACTCCACAAACATCAGTTTAATGGATAGATACATAAAAAAAAACTACTAAAGTTAGACTTGACAACCTCATAATCGGACTATATTTCCTAACCAATCCGAAAACGTATGTACTTTTTCTTACGGATGACTCACGTTGGTGGAGTTAACCGCTAGAACCGCGGGTTCGAGGGCTGTCGCAACTTTAAGTGTGCACAGACTTCACCTCTATTCTGGCTAGCTCCGAGGACCCCTGAAGGACCTAGGCTCGGGCTGCCACTTTTTTATCCCGTAAGCGGGCTTAATCGAGGGTGCCTAAGAGGGCCGAGCTTCAGGTCCATGCCTATACCCGTTAGCAACATTTATCGAGGGCGCCCGTGGAATGAACCTCGCTCGATAATTTGCTTTTAGGACTTATTAGTGGAAGGTATTTACCGCCCTATCGATTGGTGAGAATCGGCCTGGTACGTGCCGATATCTGTTGTACGGTGTACTAGTTTGTCCTCGACGGCGAGGACAAGTTGTGTTGCGTAGTGAGTTTAAACGTGCTTGCACGATTGTAGTCTCATCGTCCGGATCCGTTATCGCGTTTCGCGCTCTTCGATGGATGTCGTTTTTAGCGAGTGAAATTGTTGGTTCGTAAGCGGCGGCGCTCCGAACTAGATCGTTTGGGTGTTGCGAAGCCGAGTCGAAATATCGGATAGAAGCTTGTTTTAGGTACTGTTTGATAGTGGGCAATTTCAGATCCAGGTGCAGGTCAATGTTGCGCAGGTAAAACGCGCACCAGTGGCCCTGCGACTGAATCTGTTTTGCGGACTTGAAGCTTGTCAATGTGTGATTGCTTTGCATGTGCAAAGACGGGACTGGCATATGTTAAAATTGGACGTATGACTGTCTTGTATAACAACACCTTATTGCGCAGAGATAACTTGCTTTTAGGATTTATTAGTGGAAAGAGTCGACCTAAGACGTAGGCCGCTCTGTTTCTGACCCGCGTAATGTGCGGGCCAAATGTCAAGGATTTATCTAAGATTACCCCGAGGTATTTGGTCTGTTTGACCCAAGGGATAGGGCAATCTAGGAGTCGGACATTGGAAGGAAGGCACGGTTTTCGTCGCGTGAACAAAATGGTCCGGTCGATCCGGAGCTACAAGCGCACTGACGTTGTCAAACGTATGTACGTATTTCATGCATAACCACCGCCTAGAGAGTGCTCCAATTGGACGTACTTGCATGCCTATATCTCAAGTACATTTGTAGTGATCGCTGTGTCAAGGAGACAGGTCTAGAGGCAGAAAATTTTCTTTTCAATTTCTATTTTCATAATATATTACAGTTATCTTATGGAGAAATAAATGTTATCCCATCATGTTTAGCAGTTAGCTAATGGTTAATAAGTAGGTATCTCATATTATTTATTTATTGCAAACGAGCACCAAGATTTGAAAGAAAAATAAAAAAAGAGTTGCAGAGAGCAAATCGGGCCACCTGATTGAAAGTGGTCACCAACACCCATGAACATCCGCAATGCCGGGAGTAACAGCAACGCGCCGCCACTGCCAACACGCCAAGTTTTTCTAAATATCTTACTAAATTGTGTGTATTTTTCGCTCACTCACCAATAGGGTTTTTGTGTGTGTCGAGTTCCGCATAATATTGTGGAAATAATTACTATAACGTGTACTCATTATTCTGTCTGGTCAGTTTAATTTTTTTCGGCCTCACTAAAAAATCTGAAAACGTCCTAACGTAGTAAGAAGCTTTATATAATCGTAATGCATGTTATAATTAAAGCACATCTCACAGTATTCTTCGTATTTAATATGCGAAAAGTTGTTGCGAAAAGGTGTGCAAAAAGTTGTCGCTAAGAAGGGAAATTAATTAAAACTGATACGATGAAATTTTAACGTAGTTGAGATTATATATACGTGCACGCTTATACAAAATAATCGAAGTACCATAAAACATAAGGCATGTCTGTATAAGTAAAAGTTGAGTGTGACATATATCCTGGTTGCATGAATAAAATACTTTTGCACTATAAACATTTTTCTTGTACATTTTGCTATGTCAAACGTTTTCTAGTATGTAAATAGATACCATGTTATAATAATAATTGAAATATAATGGTAGTTACAACACTTTTAAAACATAAATTAGGTTACGAATAAAATTTTTAACAATGTTAAACACTGTGATTGTAACAAAGACTCTAAAATCCACCACGTGTTTATTATCTGTAACAAAGGTTCACCGGTTCATGCCAATTAAGGTATGATAAAGTCACAAGGAATCGTATACGAAAGGATACGAGTTGTCTCACGGATAATATTTTCCTTGGGAATGAGATGCAGGGCATAAACAAAACCAAAATGAGATATCATGTTGCATTACGCGGAAACATGTAACAAATATAATTTGTAGTTAACGCTTTATATAAATCGTATAAATTTGTTTATTTTGTGCGTAACGAAACAAATCAAAGTAAATGTAATTAGCCTCGTGAACGGCCCACTGAAAATCAACGATGTAATAATTAATTGCATTTTATGCTGCGTTCTGTCGCTTTTAGACGGATGAACACAATATAAATGTACTTTTTCATATATCTGTCTATTACCACGTCGTTTTGTTATGTAAAAGGCCATTGTTTGAAACTGCTTATTTTTGGAAGTCTTATGCTTTAGTTTTACTTGAAGTAGAGTTTACTTGTAAAACGATGGCTCATTTTATGAGATAATTAGCCCTTAAATTTTATGCCTTAAACTATGGTCTAAATAATTCTATTACTTTAATTGGTATACAATAAAGTCTGTATAAGCTATATCTACGTTTTGTAAATAACCCATAATAAGCATATTAATGTAAAATAAAAAAATAATCAGGCATATTCAAAGCTCATTTAAGGTGAAACGGTGTAAGTTTAGACGAAAGTTAATACAACAAAAAATGCTACATTTTGTTTGCATAAAACATGTCATACATAACATTTGATTAAATGAATGCCTTAAAATGTCTTTTGACTGAAATCTCAGATGCTTTAGATCTTTCAGATGATATCTCAGAGCTTTAGAAGGCTTATGGCGAAAATCGACTGGGCTGTTTCGTGCAGAGAGCAAGTCGTTACCTTCGTAATGCTCAAATGAGTCGTATACAAATACAGTGAGTGATTTTAATAAAGCACTTCCTATATAACTTCTTGAATCCTTGATTAAGGCTAGTTTGTAAGAATAGTGAATACTATCCGCAAAAACTTTGATCTACCTCGATTAAGTTTTGACATTGGACAAATAGTTACATTTACAAATTCTCTTTCTGTTAACGTCGATGTCAAATAGATTTGAAACGTGTTCGTTCGCCTTTCCGATTACTTAGCTCACTGATTCGATATCCAACAATAAGAATTATTTCTTGATGCGTAAAGTTACGATTGATTTGAACGTGTATTCTGAAAGCTAACGCAAGTAATATTATTTTACCGTTGAATACAAAGAACAATATTTGGTTTTGTATTGTAGTAATTTAGTTTAATTACCAAAATTAAAAGGGCTAATCTAATGATACATTGAGGCTTAGAGTTGATAACATGTAATTGATTAAGATTCAATAAAATTCAGATTAATTTTCATCGGTGAATTAGTAAGTGAAATGCTTTCATAAAATGTATTCAATTATTAATATCCCTACCGCAATAACATATAGAAAATAATCACGAAAAGGTACATACAAGTAACCTTTCAAACAATAAGCTGCCATGCCAATTAATCGACGTTTAATTTGTATTGTATTTATTGTTGTCGAAGAAAGTCTGCATTCACGTCATTAAATAAAACGACAATACCGACATAAAACTTATCATTAAAACTATTTTTAAAATTAATTCTTTGAATAATATTCGATGAATTTATCTGATAAATTATTGTATATTATACCAGTGATTTTCACACGAACAAGACATATAAAATAATTAATTAAAGTAAAAATACACCTATTAGTAGTAGATAGTGCAAAAATATAAATAATTTGATTTTTCTTCTTTTGATTTTTCAAAACTAGCTTCCAAGTTTCACCTTATTCTAATATTTATTGAACAATGCAATTGTATTTTCTTTAATTCATCAAACAAACATACATTCTTACAATCCTTCGAATTTATAATATAAGTAGTACACGTTAGCCAGATATCCTACATGTTTTTGTTTAATGTGAGTAAATATTATTAATATAAACGTATTTTCATATACTAAGACTATATTTTTATGTTTCTGTATGGCTTTTTGTATCTCAAAGGTTTGTTACAATGCATAAACATCTATGAAAAACCTCTTTAGAAGACTTTACACGCAACATTTCTGACAATATTGGCTCGTGTTGTTTATCACTACATTTTTAAGTCGTTATAAACCAAATAACAGATAATACCTAATGAAATCAGAGCAGTAGGAGTTGACCAAGGAGGCAATATATATATATATATAAAGAAATTGAGTACCTCCTCCTATGGGAAGTCGGCAAAAAGGCCATTGAGAAGATGCTCTGAAGAAGTAAGAAAACAGCTGGCCTTCTGTGGCCACGATTGACATCGCGTCCGAAAACTGTGGAAAGATCTAGAGGAGGCCTTTGTGACAAATAAGTCTCTCTCTTATGTCAATAGAAATATTGATGAGTATATTTCGATAATTTATTTTGTATCTCTTTATGTAATGAAGGATTCTAAATTGAAATTCATTGAATATCAAACGTAGAAGAATTATAAAAATCGAGTAATGAGGTAATATATAAAAAGGCTTTACAAAAACTTCACTACAAAAAGAACATACTTCGAGTTGCCTCTTTTCTTTGGAAAGTCGGTCACAAATCGCACGTTTATTGTACTGAATAGTATTTTATTGTAAACGGACATTAGGAATTAAATAGAAAACCATGTTATAAATACTGAAACAGTTAATCACAAGTGAAAGCAGATATTACCCAACTATTTCTGTTTTAAAAAGCATTATTTTTAAGGTACAAACGTACTAATTATTTTTATTATGTAACATTACCTTCAAATCTCACAGGAATGAAAATCTTACAGGGACCGTCATTAAACTTGCTGCAGTGGTGGGCATGAAGATGACTGCAGATGATGTAGCTGCGGTACACCGCGTGCCCCACGCCAATACTTAAGACGTGCCAAGAATGTCATCGTTCGATTCCATTCGAAAATGCTACAGGGACAGTGTAGTTGAGTCGTGCCTCTCAAAGAAGGAAAAGGACAAGAGATGCCTAACGTCTGAAGATCTCTCAATCACGGGGACAACACACAACATCTACATTAATGAACATTTGACCTTAAAACAAGCAATTATTTCGTGAAACTCGCACGAAAAGCTGAAGAGCGCGATTATAAATTTGTGTGGGTCAAATTCGGCTTCATCCTCGTTCGTAAAGTTCCTCTGTCGCAGGTACTCGTTATTAGATCAATACAGGATATACTGGGTTAAATGGAAAAATTTGGCAATAACTTGATCATAATAAATTTAAAAATATAGATCAAAATTTGACATTGAAAGCAAAGTTAGCTATCGTAACTAAATGAACAGGGTTGAAGATAATACCAGTCGAACGTAAAATATTTTTGGAATTACTTGTCAAATAAAAAATATCAATAATATTCCTGCTGTAGTATCTTTCAATAATGAAACTGCTTGACAAATTAACAGATATTGCCAATTTATTCTCTACTTACTTTGAATCGGTTTTGAACCGTCTTCACTACTGGGAAGATTACAATATAGAGAGTACACAATTTTGTTTTTCGGACATTACTATGTCACAATATATTATCTCTAGAAGTCATTCTCTCGTCCAAGGAGACCGTCAACGTATTGCAGTTTCTAGATACTTCCAAAGGACCGGGACCGATAATATTCCACCAGTTTTCTTAAAAACACATGAAAGCAGATATGTCAGCCTATTACTTATTTAACAAATGTTTAAGAGATGGTGTATGTCCGGGTATCTGAAGTCTGCAAAATAGTACCAGTGATAAAACAGGATCAAGAATGAATGTGGAAAACTACCGCCTATATCCATCTTGTCCGCGCTATCAAAGGTCTTCGAAAGACTTATTTATAACATAATATACCCATAACTACATAATTATATACTAACCCAACAACATGGGTTTGTGCAGGTCGCTCAACGATTACCAACTTATTACTTTATACTACTGAACTCATGAAACTATTGATGGTAATGGACAAACTGACAGCATATATACAGACTTCGAAAGGCCTTTGATAGGGTAGATCATCAAGTTTTCCTACAAAAATTGCCTATAATGGTATACGTGGTAACTTATGGAGGTGGTTCAAATTGTACATCACAAACTGAACACAGAGAGTTGTCATTAGCTGGATATGAATCTTCTGAAGTACATATTTCCTCTGAAGTACCCTCAAGGGTCCATTCTTGGGCCATTTATTATATTTATAAACGACATCAATCAATGCAGATGATCTTAAAATTTATCACACTATCAATGATCTTAACGACCACATTTTAATGCAAAAAGACCTAGACAATTTCTCTTCCTACCATAAAAACTAACTCTCCTTAAGCATTAATAAATGTTACTTAATAACAATTACAAGAAAACATAATATTAGTCAATATAATTACTCTCTTTGTGGTGTAAATCTAGAGAAAACCCAACTCGTACGAAATCTTGGTGTCACTCTCGACTCAAGAGTTACCTTAGATCTCCATGTCAATAACATATGTACCAAGCCTTTAAACTATATGGATTCGTCATTAGAGCTTAAAAGACTAGAAAATCCTCAACCTATCTTTATTTATATAAATCTCTTGTTAGGCCTCAATTAGAATATATGCAAGTCGTTTGGAATCCCTTTTACGAGCAATATTCAACTCAAATAGAAAAAGTAGAAAAAATTTGAAAGATGTTGGTTTTGTAATTATTTAAACTTTAATTACTACTTAAATGTAAGACTTATAATTGTGAAACTGTTTGTTTGTCCGAAAAAAAAGTCAAGTTTTAATGTAGAAATATGAATAACATTTTACCAATATAAACGATAGAAATTATTGGCGACCTACTTTCAAAAAAAACAGGCTGTAAGAATGTTAAAAACTTTTGGTTGACCAGATAAAACTTTTCGGCAATTTAGCAAGCCCCTTCTCACAGTTACGCAAATTGGTGATCGGTGCAGTGAAACTGGGAGTAATTGAATGCATACAGTTAAATGTTGAACAATATTGACTTTGTGGACAAAGAATTGCAGCAATTCGAAAAGGCATTTACACATTTCAAAGAAATGCTGCCCGGTTATTGGACCATAAATGTTAGGGTGTGCCGGTAAAGATCCTGTTTATATTTATAGTATTTAAAAAGTGAACATTTACTTATAGCAGAATATTTATTATTTGACATTTAATAATTACAATGATAAGACACTGCATACAATAAATATATTTATACAACTAATAAAGTGGGAATCGATCGATATTATAATTGTTCTTATTAATAATATTTTTTATTAATAATTAATATTTATTACTTTTCTTTTTGTACAATATGTTATGATTTTACAAATTGAAAAAAAGAGCAATCTTTATATAAAGGTTTGTTATTTATGTTACATACATACATACTATACAGTTTTGTGTCAATGGGCTTTTAATAAATTTACTAATACTCCTTTAATAACAAACCTATGCAACAATGCAAAAATAAATATTCCTCCTTTACCTTAAGTATTAGAACGATTTTAAACCAAAACGTCACTTTTATCGCCGTTTCTCTGTAAGGATGGTGTATTGGAAAATTTAATCTGAGGACATTTTTGAAATTAGTTCCTACATTTATGTGCTAGTAAAATTTAAACTCTTATTTCCGTTCACTTTAAAATTTCCCCTTTAACTTAACAGCAGTTCACGTATTGTCTCTCAGTTTAAATGTAAGCAGCTTTAAAGATTAATAAACTTAAATCTATAAAGATTGACAAGAAAACTTTAACTAACATTCATCTCCTATCTATGTCCATAAATTATTTAAATTTAAAAGAAAAGTAGTCTATATCGAATACTTAATCAGTAACATCACCTTATATTAAATCAGCATTTTAATTAACGTCTTGTTATTAGCCAATTCTCTGATTATTATATTATATAGCATTTTATCGCAGACTTTAAGATTTATTTTAATTGGTGAAATGTAAGGATCAGGTAAAAGCTTACTTAATTGATGTCATATTCGTTCTCTGAGCATGCCTGATAACGTTACCGTTTTCGTGATGTTTTTTTAACTCTAATAACCATGTTATTCTAATTTTAATAAGCTCCTCAAACCCTACCTAATGTCTATGAAAATCCTTGCAAAACAGAATAAAAATATCATCTTTACGAACGTACTCGTACATTTCGATTCGTACGATTCATTGCAATCTAAGCTCGACGTAATATCTCGTTAAAAACATGCCGTTCCGCTGCACACGATACACAAGCGTAGCTGTTAACAATTCAACAAAAATAAGATATACCATCATTAGTAATATAACTATATTTAGTTTGAATAAAGGTGAAAAGCTGATAATAAAAACAACGCTGTATTTCATATTGTCAAGTTTTACTCATGATTTGAAGATTCATGTTTAAAATTTCATTTTTAAATAATATTTATGTAAAAGTAACATGTCTGCTTGGTAATAATTACCATAATATATAGATCTTAGTATGCTAGAACATATGCAATGTAATTACTGTGGAGGTGGATTTTAGTATTATTTTATATTTACAAGTTTCATTAAAATTTATATGTTTGAAAGATTTGAGATAAAACAAATACATTTTCTAATAATAAATAATATAACTCTACTCTTTTTAAAACCTAATGTAAAATTATTAAAACAGTATTTTTCAAGAATATTACGTAAACAGTTTTATAACCATAACGATAATGTTTAAAATATACATCAGTAATACTTTTCTACCGTTTCGTTTTAAATAAAAGTTTGTTGCAAATGTAAGTGTACAAAAAATATTTTTAATATTGTTTTTAAATTACATTTACCACTAAAATGTTTTACGTTTCGTTTACGTGAAAAGGTTTTCCCTTTAACTTAGTAGAACTGGTCAGACGTAGTGTCCCAGTTCCAGTGAGAGCAGCTTTAATGCTTCATAGCTTTTACGGATATTATATACTTGCTTGAGATTTTCTCCTAGCGTAATCCCCTATATTATATCAGTTTAATAAAATAGTACATAATTTTATGATTGAATTTTCTTGATTATTTCTAATTTATTGTAGTAGAAGTAAATTTAAATGCATAAGAGGATTCCTTATTAATCATGTTTATTTCTTAACTAAATTAGATGTCAATTTTCGGGCAGCATTTAAGGTTGTTTAACATAACCAAGTTTTCGATCTTCACCTACTGTGCAGAGACTTGGATTCTAAAGAAAACCGATAGATCTTGTATTGACTCATTTAAAATGTGGTGCTGGAGGAGATATATCCTACGCGTACCTTGGACAGCCCACCACACAAACGAATCAATCCTTCAAGACAATGGTGACCCCATTAGACTGTCAACAATCTGTCTGGTAGAACCATCGAATTTTCATTTCATTAACATAGTTAGGAGGGAAAGCGACTTCTTAGAGACTCTCCTGATTACGGATAAAATTTAAGAAATGCGATCAAGAGAAAGAATCCCTATGCGTTGGAATGATACAGATCAGAACCGCAACGGCATTGGAACGGGAATTTATAAGGAATTTCACATTGCCACACACCGCGATAGTGGATTGCTATCATCCACAAGACAACTCACTAGAGGTCACGACACAAGGAGGAGGAGGAACATTACCAAATTCATCATCATCAGCCTGTGATAGTTCACTGCTGGACATAGGCCTCCCCTTATACACATACGGACATAGGACACCCCTATCCGGGGGTGCGTTGACCCCTATGCGGGTTGGTGCGTGGACCGACTTTTTACATGCCCATCCGACGCATATATGGTCTTATTTTTCAGACAATTGGGTGATCGGCCAAAATTGCCCTAAACCAACTAGGAATCAACAATGGAAATTTGTTGCGTCCCCCGCAGGATTCGAACCCACGACCTCCGGTTTCTAAAGCACACGCTCATACCACTAGGCTACGGAGGCAGTTACGAAAGTGAAAGAGGCAGTTACCAAATTACGACATTATAATTATATTAAGTAGCTAGCTCTCAATCTAAATACAGTCATGTTATCTCTATCCAATAGCAAAAAGAAAGCAAACCAATGATATTAAATTATAGTAATGTTAGGTACAGGTTCTGGTAGCCATAAAAATAATATTTTCACGAACTGAGGCCGTGTTCGCTTTCGCGTTTCGTCTTATCGCGTTTCATGTTTATCACCTCAGATATTATAAAAGTGAAGTAACAGAAAAGTTTTTAGGCGCCTCGAAAAATACTTCAAATGTTTTTTGTCCCGCCTCTGTGCAGTAGATTATTTTCAGTTAAAAATATTTGTAAAAGAATTTGACCCAAACTCTTCGACCCCTCAAAACTACCTACTACACAATGAGATCACATGTTGTTTAGGAGAGCAACGGGGACGAGCCGTTGACCAAAGCGCACGCACGATCTTCTCGTCTCATCAAAACTTTGGTGCTGAACCAAGACTTACTATCTCGCTCAGCGCTTTTGAATTTCGACAACCATTTTTACATGGATAATCTTCCCATTTTATATTTTCTTCTTAGTTTGGCTTTACTCATTTCTCCTATGCAATATAATTGGTTCACCTTGGAGCAAGCTATTACTCGCAATTGGAAAACTCAAGAGCAAGTTTGTTATATGTTTAGATAAAATATCATCACGAATAAAAAAATATGATAAAACGATGAATAAATTGGATAGTATTAAACTACGATAATAATAAAAGTAGAAGTAACAAGTGAGCACTGCAGATTATCCGTATTATAGCCCATTAACACGGTAATCGGTACAATATTTATAAATTGCTAAATATAAATTTATTAAACAATGCCAAAGCACAATAAGGTTTTTCAGTTATGTTACTTACATGATCGAATTTTTAAATCAAACTAATAGTAATCTACTAGGTCTTTTATTTTAGTATTCAACTATAGCTTATTGACAAACCACTGTAATTTATAAAAGTTGTTATTTACATTTTCACCAAAAAATTTTTTTTATATAGAAGTAAACTACAAAAACATAAAAGACAATGTAACGTTAATTGAACTTTAAACGGATTCTATAACACTTTTCAATGTGGTCACATTCATTTATATAAATACAAATATGGTTTTGCAACGTGCAAATTAATGTACTATGCTGCTCGGCAAGTTTATGGACAATGTTCGTCCTTTATATTTTCTAAGAGAAAACTGCTGTTCCACTTTCAACGTATTGTCTGACCTCTGTCCCATATATTTAATTACACTAACATTGCCCTCTATAAGGTGACTTCTTAACTTACCAAGTATTACCTTCCTTTGCGTAAATTTCATCGGGCTTTTCATAATCGTTTCTCATATTCATTTAAAGATTAGTAGATTAATTGTGTACGGCTCACAGGTACTAAGTTTCTTTTAGCAAAGACTAGAGTAAAAATTAAACATAAAAGTGAAAAGAAAAATCTTTCATTACAATGTCTGTTGTTAAAACCTCCGTGGCTATAATTAAAATAGATTTAGAAAAAAATATTTATTATAAAAGTTTTTTTCGGATCATATTCTTTTCAGTAACCGCCTATCTTCTTTTTAACTAGTCTTAATATAAATAAATGACTAGCAATCAGATGTTTTCAAGTGACTATGTTCATAATATTTCTAATTCGATTATAGCGGAAATTAAATCTGGACGCTAAATAATAGCTTTTAGCTTTTAAAAAAAGTCTCTAATCGTTTGACCGCTCATTGCGATTCAATACAAGCGAAATGTTATCCTAAATTATATAATTATTTAGATTTAACATGATTTTATAATACAATTTTGGTCTGAATTTAGCCAAATAATGGACTGATAATATGACATAAGCTGTATATATGTGTACAAGTATAAATTTTATAAACGGCTTTTAGTCTAAAACAATGCTTTTCATTGTACAGATTTACTATTTTCATATATTATAAAAGCAAGTTTATCTCGACAATATTTGTGTTGGACGCAGCGGTTAAGATACCTTAGACCGACTTTACCTATATATTTAAAAACACAATAAATCAGAACTACAAAATAGTTAACCTTTAGTTGTATATATTTGCTCTTTATATACAAAAAGATAAAATGATTGATAAAGTTTTGGCCCATGTAATTTTTTTTGTCATCCACCGAGTTTTAAGATGATCAGAGAAATAGGTTTTATTGGCCTACGTGTATATCAGCTAACCACATTTTATTACTTTAACCATTAAAGTCATATGCATAGACGTGATTAATATTTTTCTTCTTCTTTTAAATGTAATGGTTCCATCGAGGATGACTTGGTGATTCTGAGACATGATTAATGCATAATTGTATTGCAATAATGAAATATGAATTCAAATCAGTGTAGTTAAAAAACTAAATATGGCTTTCATGGAAATATAATTTTACATTTCAGAATTTTGATGTTCTCTGATCACATAGATATTTCACTCAGTTAAGTGTCAATCAATCAAGAAAGATTCTACAGGTCACTAAGAAACAGCATCACTCCCTAAAAATCTTGTCCGCTACATGAAAATTTAAGCTTGTAATTAATTCACATTAAATTCAATTGCTGATAGTGCAGTTCAATTATGCACCGTAAATCATCACAAAAGTTGTATTCAAGATGCAAATTTCTTTTATTGCTCAAATTTTTAATATTCTTACTGAAACTGTAGTAGGGATACGTATAATTATACCTCATGCTTTTCGCAACAAACGGCACAACACGAACATAATCGCTCACTTGACGTGCACAAAATCTACTATTGTTCCACATTTTCTTTTTCCTAGCACCCCATTCCAATGGCTATTATTTAGGTTTTACTATGAAGTGTACCCATTATTTTTGCTTGTTTTGTTCCTACTGCGGCTTTTATATTGCGTTACATGTAAAGTCTTGTAACGGCGTCAAAGTGAAACTTATTTTAGTCTATGGGAGAAGTGGAAACGTTAAAGCCTGTACAAGACGCAGTCGCGTTAAGTAGTGTTGTAGCGTGCGTATTAATATTTTTTTTGACGGGTCTCGTGCTCTGTGGAATATCTATAAGAACATACCGGATGTTGGGGAGCCCGTTGCCACAAATGCGTCTCCCCACGGAGTGACTTAACTGCACTAAGGGCCCCCAAATGGGGAGCCTCGGCTTAGGCCGTCACTTTCTGGTTCCCATTAGCATGCTGAATCGAGGGCTGCCCAGGTGGGCAGACGTCTCAGCTCGATTCAGACGCTTTCGTGAGGATAATTTAATACCTAGAGGAGCTCTATCTAAACTTTACTACCACTTCTTAAAGCCTTGGCTTGGAAGGCTGGGAGAAGAAGTGGCGCAAAAAACTCCAGCAACGCAGTTTTGGCCAGTGCTACGGGCCGCTGTGCGCTCGGAGTCAGCGCCGGTGTTGGCTGTTGCCACGCGGGGTTGAATTCACAAGCGTTGGAAGGACGGAGGGGCAGGAAGGCGGATTGGGTAGGCTTGGTGGTCGCCATGAAGAGGTTTCCTGGGGTTTGCAGGAACTCTGCGTGTTACTTACCTTGGCCGTCGGCTGTTTGCAGGTTCCTGTAAACCAGCCGACGGCCGAGCAGCCGAGGTAGTTGACTATGTGGCAGGGGTTGCTGCAGTTAATGCACGCAGGGGGCTCGAAAGTGGCAAGGATTTCTTTGTCTCTTGGTCTAGGGCAATCGATAGTGCCGTGATCCCTGAGGCATTTAATGCAACGGGCGGGTGAAGCAGTTTTGCGAAGCGTAACTAGCAGTTGTTGCACTGCTCCGGGATACCGTTAGAATACGGCCGCTTAAAGGAGAGATGGCTGATCTCACAAAGTTGTTAGACTTTGTAAATGCGCTTGCCTTCTTTGGAGCGCTCGAGAGTAACCATTACCATACCGTAAGAGCGTTTGGTGCGTGGGTCGTATATACGTTGTACCGAAAGGGCGGAAATATCTAATTCTTTGATAGCTGCGGCTATATCGGAGCAAGAGATTTTCTTAGGCAGTCCTTTGTACGCGCACATCCGGTAGCGCGAATGAGTGAAATGGTGCTACTTTTCCCTAAGGAAAGAAGTCACCTACCGATATTCATCGAATGTCGCTAGTAGCTGTATTTTGATCCCCTTATTGCTATCGGACGCCTCAGATTTTATGTTATTCGATAAGGTCGAGCGAACTTTCACCCTATTCTCCATTTCGCAGAGGTATGTCTGTGGGGGACGTTTCCCTATGGGGAGCCGAGCCTTGAGAGGCTGGGTGGGGTGAGGAACTGGGGGACGCCTAGGAGTGGCGGGATGAAAGTATGATAGTTTCGCCTACTGGGAGCGTCCCCCCAAACAGGTTCTCGCTTTGTCATAGCGGTGGGGCTCAGTACCTTCGGCTTGGGCCAGCCGCGGGGAAGCTAAGAGGAATCTGGCTGGCGGAGGAGTAAGGCCGGCCGTAAATGATGACGTGGCTGCTCCAAGAGGGCTTATGCAGCCCGCTTTGGAGGGTGCGAGGAACAGGTTGCAGAAGTTAGGTGTGCCGCCCTTCCTGTCCTTCACAATCAAGGAGGAGTCGCGGGGGAAAAGGAGTGTCGGTATATCGTAGGCCGCTCTCCCTATACTCCGCGACTCGGCGGGGCCGCACCGCTGATGTGGTGTGGAGGGGTCGTGAGAAGAGGGGACATTCGGCATGGTGTCGTCGATCTCCTCTCCTTTTCCAGCCGAAATGGAGCTAGCGGCGGAGCTTAATATCCGGGCCGCCGCTGGGGGCTGGGAGTATCGTCCCTGTGTGGGTCGGAAACTCTGGGCCCCTGAGTAACAGACTCGGGGGAGTCTGTTACCTGAATAGAGGGGCCATGATGAAGGGCGCGTTAGTTTCGACGCATCCAGAGGGAGGCAGATGGCCGTAAAGCCGAGACGGAGCTGCTAAGGTGGCTAGCGCTGGTGGGATCGCAGAAGACTACCAAATATTCCTGTGACCCCATCTCTAAGGCGCCGAGTAGGAATAACGTGGTGATTTTAGTCGGTACGAGTCCGACATAACCTGTCTTTGTCCCCGCGAGGAAGGATATGCATAGGCATTTCACCGCGGTTAAAAAAAAAAGGTAGTGGGAGCAGGGAGTGCAGGGAGAGAGGTGCGGTCTTCTGCTTCCTCTGTGTGGAATGGCGTAATCGTAGGGCGCGATCCTCCTTATGCGCCGCACGATTCCGGGAATGATGCACGTGCCATACGGAGGAAGTTATCAATACACTAGTCAAATTAAACACAAATGATTCGTAAAGTTGTTGTGATAAAGAAATTATACAGAAGTTTGATGGGTACTTTCGCAACAAACCTAAACTAGGTATAAACATTACAGAAACATTTTCGTAATAAATATCAAACATTCAAAACTAGGTGGCAGAAAATGAATGTAGTTATGCAGGCAAATAAATGCAACAGTGTAAAGATAAAATTTTGTTTTGCTTTATCTTTGATGAAGGCGGGTTCAGAGCAAAATTGTTAATTACTACGACGCCAGCAAACACCAAAATTAGCCTTGATCGAAGGGCGTTCATACTCGTTTATATAAGCAGTGCTACAGTAACAATTCAGGCAAATAAATTCTTACAAGCGGGTCCATTTATGGTTTAATTTGTTAATTTTAATGAATTGTCAAATACATAGTGTAAATTAATATTTACACTATCTATTTGACAACATTTCGTCGTTGTCAAACCAAAATCTGCTGTGTGGCAAAAGTATAGTTTCAAGATATTAACAAAATAAGTTTTTCTTGGCTATAGAGCCTTAATTCTTCTTTAGTAAGTCTCTGTGATTGTCTTTTATCATTAATGTATTTATATTAACTAAGAAAACCGCAAAAATCTTAATTTCTAAAAGCCACAATGTACATAAACCTGAAGTACAGAGCTGTCTAATCTAAGCATTTTGATAGTTAATGGGGTGAGTTGCGAGGGCAGTAGAATTCCCAGCTAAGCCGGGATTCAAGTGCACTAGTCTGTTACGTAATTTATGTCGTTATATCTATGGAATACTACAATTTATTTATAATAATGTAAATGTTCACTAATGAAGTATATTGTGCAAACAACTCATAAGTAACAACACATTGAAACAATTAAAATGTAAATATTAAAATTCACAATATAAAAAAACTCATGTGGGATACCAATCCACCTGTATTAAAATAAATAATAATTTAAAAAATACGCTTTCCTAGAATATACAACTAAAAATAGACAATAAACCATTTTTTTTTGTACTTTTTTTAATTTTAATCCATTAATGCCTCCGTAGCCTACTGGTAAGGAAAAGTGCTTCAGAAACTGGAGGTCGCGGGTACGAATCCTGACTCAATAAATTTTTAATGTTATAACTTTGAGTAATATGATGAGTCTTTGGTTATGATTTAGTATCTGATATTCGGCCGAATAGGCTGAATACCCAATAGTAGCCGAATATTCGTGGCATCTTTTGTCTATACCACATAATTTAAAGATAAGATAAAAGTTTTTGTGAAATAAATTCGTATTCTATTGCTACTGCTCTCAAAAGTTAAATAGTTTTGCGTTGTGTGTTTCAGACTTGAATGTACTCGAGGTAATGACATGTTTAAATTATATAGTCCCGGTAATTTTTAATCTGAGCCTGTCAAGTGACTGTTATGGAAAGAAATATTTATGAATCATGAATAAATTAATTATTTATGTTATTAAATCATGATACCTAATTGTTTTGTAATACCTCTATTGTAGCACAAAGTTGGCTAGAAATTAGAGGTTTCTTTTCCCGAGTGTTCGGATAATTGGCGCAAATAAGCAGTTCAAATTGGATATGCTTCTTTGCCACACTTTTTGTTCTGGCTGTTTCCATTCATTAAACGTTATCTTTAATTTTTTTATGGGTATTGGAAGTTTAGAATTCGCGTGTTGTTCTAATGAATGCTCCGGCTGAAGTCTGATGTAGTTGTAGATGGAGAAGCGTTGGACTACGCAGATTCGACTGTTTGTCGATTTTTGTCACAAATGAGTTCAAGCTGCAATGGGGCCTCATATTAATAGGCTGGCAAGTAAGCTTAGCTCAACGGCTCATGCATTAAAAAAATTAGACAACTAACTGATGTAGAGATAGACCATTTGGTATATTTTAGTTATTTTTACAGTATAATGTTTTATGGCGTCTTGCTGTGGGGAAACGCGGCCGATATAAATACTATGCTCTTTATTCCAAAGAGAGCGATTTGAACAGATTACCTAGGCCCTGTATAAAAATGAATTTGCAAAACATTGTGACACACATAATATAAATATTAGGAATAAGCATAATTTTGTTTTTCTAAAACTAGGCCCCAGGAATTTATGGGACAAGTAACCCAAATTGAAATTATCATTGCTTTTTTAAAAAATTGAAGAAATTCTTATATTTCTATAATTTTTTCCTTATTTAAAACTTGAATTCCTCGGTTCCGGCTTCTTAGATATATTTTTACAAAATTGATTTAGAAAATTTAAAAACCGATATAATGTAAAGGTTTTTTAATAGCATTGAAAAATTTTTATTTGTCAACAAACGCCCTCCCTAGCTCTTATGCCATCCATAATATTAGTTGTGGGAAAAACCGGAGTCGGGGTTCGAATTTGGGGACCAACAAATTTTCATTGTTGTTTCCTGGTTTTTAAACAAATATTCCGATCCCAAAGTTTGTGAAGTCTTCATTTCTAATATTTATAATTTGGTGTCCAATGTTTTCAAATTCATTTTTATTTAATTTCTACAGGGCCTGGTTCTGTTCAAACTCTTTGGAATAAAAAAGCATAGTATTTTATTCAGCCGCGTTTCACAGCAATCGCCTAAAACTTAACGGGAAAAATTTCAAAATTTCCGGTTACCAGGTATTTTTTTGCCCACCGTTGAGCTAAAGCTTGCCCAGCCTATTAATATGAGCCCCATTGCGGCTTGAAATCAATTGTGCAAAAATCGACAACAGTCGAATCTGCGTTAACCTTCTCATCTACAACTTAGACCCTGCCGGGCACCATTAGAACAACTTGCAATTCAAACTTCTATATAAAAAATTAAAGAAACGTTTAATGAATGAAACACCAGCAAAAGTGTGCAAAGCTGTCCAATTTCCTTAGCCACTTATCCGAATATGGAAAGAAACCTCTATTTCTAATAACTTTGTGCTACAATGATTACATAAATTATTTTTCACAGAGTAAAGTTTTTTAATTTGAATAATTATTTATCATGATTTAATAACTATAATAATTTATTTATTCATGGTTCATAAATGTCTCTCGATAACAGTCACCGACACGCTCAGCATTAATGCGCAAATTGACGGTTGACTATGCATACGTATGAAACCATGTGCATGTGATGCTCCGAGTACGGTGGTCAAGTCTGCAACATCGCTGTTAACGCTAAAACTATGCTTGAACCTTGAGCAGTAGCACCATAGAATGAATTAATTTCTAAAACTTTTAGTACTAACTTTACAGAGGGTATGGCTATAGACAAAGATGCGCACGGAATATGAGCTACTGATTGGTCATTCAGCCTGTCGAACAGGCCGAATACGAGATGTAATTGAACAGATTGCAATTAGTGTACTGCAATTATAACATTAATGAATTTGTTAGTCAGGTTCGATGCCCGAACGATACCTCAAGTCGTTCTGACACACTTCCTGGTACCAGTAGGACTGTCAACGTGAACTGATTAATGCTAAAAAGTAAAAATGGTTTGTATTGTGCTATGTTTGGCTGGATGGATTCTTCTAAGAGCGTATTGTTAGATTCCGTTACGTTATGGTTGAATAGAGATTGGTATTGGTATCCTCATGGTTCTTTGACTGTAGATGGTTATATTTGCATTTAATTGGTCAATGTTGTTCGTACTTGAGTTGTTTTAATATGGACTCGAGTGAACATTTACGATTACGT
This sequence comes from Lamproptera curius, assembly GCA_029286875.1. Taxonomy (NCBI): domain Eukaryota; kingdom Metazoa; phylum Arthropoda; class Insecta; order Lepidoptera; family Papilionidae; genus Lamproptera; species Lamproptera curius. The sequence goes on from JAGSMT010000326.1 coordinate 52,236, forward strand.
TACATATAAATGTGAGTATTCCATAGATTTACTGACATAAGTTGTTATTCAGACTGTAGTGCCTTAGATCCAGCTAGCTTGGTCGAGTTACTGCCTCATAACTCCGGAGCCCTATCAAAATGCTTAGGATGACAGACTCGTCTTCAAGGTTATGTACATTGTGGCTTTTAAAGTTAAGATTTTGCGGTTCTTATGTAGCCATACTAATGATAAAGACATCTGAGACTTACTAAGAAATTAAGCTCTTGCTCTGACATAAATAGGCTTGTGCTTTAGATTCAGAAGGTCATGGGTTCAGGTCCTGCACGGACTTAACAATTTTCATTAAGTGTTCCTCGTAGGTTTAGGGTAATTTGCGATGATTACCCGATTGCCTGTAAGTAAAATAGATGCATACATCGGATTGGTTGAGTTAAAAGTCGGTCCTGCGCCTGACTTTTCCGGTCCTATCCGTCACCATTTCTATGTGACTATGAGGTAAAAAAAGAAGCTGATCTCTAATATAGACCAGATACTTGATTATCTAATGAAAAAGGTATAAAATGTGTAGCGACACTAACGACCCAAAAAACACAGGAGTAAAATATAGCAATAAAGTACTTACTTAATGATAATTTATGCATAAACTGAATAACGTCAAAAACATTTTTGTCAAATATCAATATCGTTTTATACACAAAAAACAAGAAAATGTATAGAAAAAAGCAGGGGAGTAGTATTACTAGTAATATTTTCTCAGCGTGGATGGAATTTTTCCGGTTCGGTATTAATAAATTTAAATGGATTATCCCGTAACAATGAGTCAGGCTGGAGACACTTTTTATAAATTGTTTTTGTTGAAAAGCGAACGGAAAAATAATGTGTACAAAGAATAGACTACATAAAATTACGTAAGCAATGAGATTCGCGCCTTTTTAACGACAAAATACCGTGAAAGTTAAACCACGAATAGCGTATCCAACTACATCCGGAGTTGTCATGTGGGGAAACGCAATTTGAAGAAGTATGTTACGCTACGTCAGATCTCATTATCATTTGTTTGCGTAGAGTATTTTGACAAAATTGGTAGTAAGAAGGAAAAGTCATGGTTTTGTAAATCTTCTTTTCAAACAACTAATAGAATATCTATCAGAAACCTAATAGATTTATTTTTTTCAAAGTAAAGAGGCTATTTTTAATATATAACTACGGCTCCCACAATGGTGTTGAGAATACTGACATATTCCGATACAATTTTTTCTTATTAGGAATTGCCTTTAATCTATATTATAAAAAACTGAAGAGAAAACCTGTACAAATGTCAAATAATAAATGTAAATTAAATAAATAAATAAGTGCATTTGGATATTTCTAGGGTAGGCTCAGCAGTGGGCTTCAACAGACGACAACAACGATAACGATGATAGATAAGAATAACATGTACATTAGAAGCGATCGCTATTTTATTAAAAAAAATAATAATACGGAGGCAGAAATTTTAACTACACAAATGTTAATATAGCTTTTTCCTTATATTATTACGTTATTTTGGCTCTCTTTTTTAGGCTAAATTAGTTTTAGCCGAAGTTACGAAATAATTTGTGGAGATTATGATTCGCGACGGAGTTATTTATGTTATAAATTTTAACTATCTCTTAAGGTACTACTGAATTAAAAAATAAAACCACATGATAGCAATAAATACCTTGGGAACAAAATAAACACTATCGAAATCGTCCATCGAGTCTAAAAATAGACTCTCATACTACTACTGAGTACCGTCTTTTTGTGAATCCGGTCAAAATAAATTATTCATCTGATCATTCGGCGTTTGCGAAGACAATTGTCAAGATAATGCTTGGATAGTGTCTGGTAAGACTCAATGCAAATCTTTCGGAAATACGATCAGAAGTAATTTAGTAAAAGTCACTGTGCACTGCAGAAATCGCCAAAGATTTATTAAATTCGAAATGTAAAAAAAAAAATCTAACACGTATAAATTCTATCAATAACCTTCCCCGTAGCCTAGTGGTATGGGCGTAATGAATGACCAGCAGTGGATTACACGGCTGATGATGATAATACTAATACATAAAAAGTACTTTTAAAATTTATTTATCAATAAATAAATGAACAACTGCCTCCGTAGCCTAGTGTATGGACGTGTTGCTTTAGAAACCGAGGTCGTGGGTTCGAATCCTGCAGGGGACTTACAACAAATTTTTCACTGTTGTTTCCTAGTTGGTTAGGGCAATTTGGGCCGATCCAGTTGTCTGAAAAGTAAGATGATCCACGCGTCGGATGGGCATGTAAAAAGTCAGGTCCAACCACCTACCGCATTGGACCAGCTGGTGGGATCGGTCTAAACCCCCAATTGAAAGGGTGTATTGGCGATAGGAGGCCTATGTCCAGCAGTGGACTATCAAAGGCTGATGATGCAAATGAACAAGGAAAGTATACCTTATTATATCAGTATCAAATTAGTTTAAATAACTACTTCTTTTACTTATTTAAAGCGGACATAAAAATCAGTAATGCTGTTTTAACTAACTTACTTAAAACAAAACCGAAGAATGTCAACGGGTGCCAAGCGTTTAGGATTTGCTTTTTAGATAAAGTAGATCGGCTCTTGATAAATTGTCCGGAACTCGAGTTTGCGTGATTTGATTTGTTCACATTTGATGTAGAAGAATGCAGCAATTAGAGACATTATCATCAGGCGTCCGTTATAGCTTCACGGTCACGCGATGAGTGAGTCTTTTTAAATTAAAAGTAGCAAACCATTACTCATAAAATTCCATTCGCCTGTTTGCCAACAATGGGAAATTAAATAAAAACATTTAAGTTGGTCTTTTTATCCTCGTGTCAAGTTGCCAGTATTTTACGCGTTGTTCAAAACAAAATTAATCCCTTACTATAATTTACTACCTAGCCAAGCGGATGTCAACTTATGGGACTTAAGAAATTTATGCTTTGATTATTACGTTTTTATTACGTTGAGGTGGTAAATAGAGGAGATTTAATTGTTTCCATTGTGCCGTTCAAATAAAACACTGACCGCTAAGTTGAAACTCATATACATTCATTGAGTATGTTAATCTTCGGTTTGCAACTGCTTCATTACGATATTTAGAACCATATACCATGAACATTCGGTATACGTTAAAGAAAGTTTATTTTAGTTTGGTAACGTACTGTTCTTCAACCCAATTATATTTCACTTTAAATGTACGCTAATATTGCACTTTGTAGACTATCTGTGAAAAAGGAAAGAGTTGTAAAAAAGTAAATTGTTTATGAAATTATTAACATTTTATTTTTATAATGCACATGTACTGGAAAACTTTTCTTTATTATCGCCATATCTAAAGTCATATTTTTTTATAGACTAAAGCACTACTATGTGTATAATACTTTTTCTGTTTAAAAAATCTTTCTTTCATTGGCCTGAATACTATAAACATTCATTTGAATAATTTTACGAATTTTTCAAAGATTTTGATTTCAAAAAAATATTTCGAAGTAAACGCCAGAATAAGTTTAATTCACCGAATAGTCTTTATTTGTTAATAATATACGCAAATACATTATACTAAAATAAATAACTGTCTAATATGAAAAGAGGTAACCGTATGTGGAACAACGGTCACAAACCAATGAGCCTAGGGTACCGTAACCTGATGAGTGCTAACAAACAGGTAGGCATCGAATTACCTAAAAGGATTGCGTGATAATACGTTGGTAACAACGGGTTGTGTCCATTGAAAGTCGCCTCGTTGCTCAATACACATCATCATCATCATATCAGCCTATGAAAGTCCACTGCTGGACATAGGCCTCCCCCATGAGCCGCCAAGAAGTACGATCCTGCGCCACCTGCATCCACCGGCTTCCCGCACACTTGCACAGGTCGTCGCTCCATCTCGTGGGGTCGTCCACACTGCGATAGCCAGTACGGGCTGCCACTCAGAACCTTTTTCCCCATCGGTTATCGGCTGTACGAGCTAAATGGCCGGCCCATTGCCACTTTAGCATGCTAACTTTGTGAGCTATGTCGGTCACCATTGTTCTGCTGCGGATGTCTGTATTACGCACTCTATCACGCAGAGAAATTCCGAGCATAGCCGCTCCATAGCTCGCTGAGTGACTGAAGCTTCCTCATACGACCAGCAGTGAAGGACCACGTCTCAGTTCCTTGGGTCATCACTGGCAACACTGCACTGGTTGAAGACCTTAGTTTTTAGACATTTGGGATATCGGACAGGAGGATAAGTCTAAGCTTCCCGAAGCTGCCCATCCGAGTTGGATTCGTCGATTGACCTCTGCGTCGAGTTAGACTTACCTAACCGGACTACTTGTCCCAGAGTAAATATATTGGTCAGACAACTTCGAGCACAGCGTTCCTGAATAACCACCGGCGTAGGCATGACGCAGGGCTTAGACTGACTTTCGTCTTCTTCATGTTCATCCTAAAGGCCTACGTGTTGGGAAACACTGTTGAGGTCATTGAGCATAGCGTTGGGTCCTCCAGCGACTCCGCCATTGTATGACTATATCGTCAGCAAATCTAAGGTGGGTGATGGACTCGCCATCGATGTTTATACCTCGTCCTTTCCAATCCAAAAGTTTGAATCGTCTTCAATGCAGCGGTAAAGGTTTCAGGGATATAACATCACCCTGTCTTACACCCTTCTGCAATTGAATAGGCTTCGTACTACTGGATTGTAGTCGGATGGACATCGTTGCTTTACTGTACCAACACCTTAGCACCTCGATATACCGACTGTCAATTTGGCAAGCTGAAGGCCTGCATCACAGCCCAAATTTCGACAGAATCAAAAGCTTTCTCATAGTCCACAAACGCCCAGCATAAAGGCAGAATATACTCCACAGTCTTCATCTTAATCTGCCGCAGCGTAAATATATGGTCTATGGTACTAAAGCCTTTCGGAATCCAACTTGTTCGAGGTGGCTGGAAGTCGTCTAGTCTGGAAGCAGAGACGATTCAAGATGACTCTCGACAACAGAACATAAACGCAGCTCAGAGGAAATCGGTCTATAGTTTTTCAAAAGGCTCTTATCGCCTTTCTTGAAAAACAATACCACTAACTTCTGCTCCACGCTCTGGCGTAATACCAGCCTGTAGGACGAAATTAATGAGCCTCTGAAGGAGTACAAGTACTGGTTCTCCACCTGCTTTCAGAAGCTCTGCTGCAATTTCGTCCTCACCAGGCGCTGTTGCGTTCTTAAGTTGTTCGAGAGCCATTCGTATTTCGCTCAGATTGACGTCGGGATATCTTCGGAGTTGTGCCGGGTGAGCTTTGCTCTTCGGTTGTCACTCGCTTCAGTAAGCAGGCTCCGACGATGATGTGTACAACTGTCCATGAACCTCTCAATCTCACTCAAAACCTCCGGCCTACTGGAGATGACGGCCCCATTATCAGTCTTCTTCAGGTCAACTGACTTTGCCCGATAGACAGATCTGGCGAGGACTTTAGAACCTTGGTTCCGTTCTATTGCTTCTTTAATACGAGATGTATTAAAGTTACGCAAATCCGCCGCATATACTTGGAGATCTGTCTTTAAGCTGCCTATAATCTGACTTATCAGAAGAAGACGCATCCATAGCCCATCTTCCGTCTTGTATCTAGAAGGTTAAGTGTGGCATCAGAAAGTTTTGGGTTCCAGTTTTGCGGTGTGTTTTATAAAACCTAGAACCCACACCATGAACAGATCTCCACGAGCTCAGTGTTAATATCGTCCACAGTGTTGCACTTGTCTAGGGTTTGGAAACAGGTTGCTAAGTTCGAGCTGAAAGCCATGGGCATTTAAATATGGACACAGAGACGGACGAAGCGTGGATTTATCAGACGAGATCTTTCCAGCCTAATGTTAAGATTCAATGTGCTTCTTACCAGTCGGTGATCGCTGCCGGTTTTAAACCTTGCAATCACAGAGACATCATTGAATATTTGGCGTTTGGTCGTCATGATAAAGTCAATCTCGTTTTTTATAGAACCATCGGGGCTTATCCAGGATAATGGATTAATAAAAAGCACTCTCCCAAACGACAGGGCACCCATCTTGTACTAAAATTGCAATGGCAATTAACGCTTGTAATTTACAAGAACATCCCAGCTTCCGGCCTTACGCGCGGTGATCATTTCGAGTATTCGACTGATTAATGAGCGCACGGTTTAATTAAAGTTGTAATGAACTATCAAAGTAATAGATTATTAATGATGATATATTGGGACTGGATTGATCGTCGTTTTGTTTAAATAAATCTGAACTTCGAGTTTAATAATATATATCATAATTCTATATATCTGACAAGAAAGCTGAACATGAAACCTATGAAAGCTTTGATTGCCGAATAGTAGATGAAGATATTTTGGCATTAACGTTTTTTATTTAAGTAGTATCTATTAATTAAAACTCGGAAATATTTTGTATAGAAAAAGATATTCAAATTTACAAAAATACTAATTTCAATGTTATGTTTCTCTTTGGCTTAACTTTTGTATGAGCTTATAAACTTTCATTTCAATCTTCCTTTAGAATGAAATAATAACAAACGTGTCCAATTAAACGAGCAAAGTCTAAATTTACGTATCCTTAAAAGCTTTGCAAGCATTAAAGCGGCTCACTGAAACTAGGACACACATGAGCTGAGCTAACCCAAAGAAACTTTTCACGTGAACGAGACGACGAAGCATTTTAATTTTACTCATGAACACGATTTTAGACATGAAATTTCCATTATTTTTCGTGAGCCTCAAATCAAAGCTGCTCTGTATAAAGTCAGAATTCAAACTTTGTTTTGAAATTGCTGTGCAAACTGAATTATTGTTTTAAACTTTATTAAATCTACGTATTTTGTTTAATTAGATATAGGAATGTTAAAAGACATATTTATAAATTACACATTTCAATAAAATTCTGTGTATTAAAATAAACATAAATTTTAATTGTAATGATGATACTTTAACCCTTTATTTATTTTTATTTTGTACAGATTATTTTACAACAAAAATAACAATACAGGCGTTCTTCAGTCGCGGCAACACAAATCTCAACCTCGTTTTTAAAAACGCTGCTAAAACCGTAAAAGATAGACATAAAGTATATTTACAGAATTGTACTACTTGAATTGGTCTACAATAGAGTCTACTATAGCACATGTCTTTGCATTTAATAATAACATTTTTAAAAATTGCAATCAAGCACATTCGAAACTTACTCATCATCATCATCATGGTTTATGATCATCGTCGTCCAAAGTTCGGTTTCACTTTTAAAGATTGTTTATCTTATATGTTTGATAGATATTTTGTATCTATATAAGAAGGAGGAAATGTATCATATTTAAATTGATCAAGTTACAATACAGAAAACATATAAATGATAAGAAACCAAATCGACTCTATTAAAATTTAACTCAAATAAAGAAGTCCCGAATGTGGTGTATTGCACTAACTAAACTCAAGTTGTCCAGTGGTTAAAAGGCGTCATGCCGTTAAAACAAAGTAAATTTTAACAAAAACAAATAAAATAATAAGAAATTGCTTAGCATATTTCGCAACGCATTATAAATCTCTGATATCTTTTAAGGTATTCATTTAATAAAATATCATGTATGAGTTAAATTTCAGAGCACTAAATTATGTTTTTAAAAACTAAAATAAAAACTAAATGCCGATATTGAGGCTTAAATTAACTTAACAATATAAGGTGTTGCCTGATATGGAGAGGCACTAATATTAATGACTTAAAATTAATTTACAATTAATAATGCGCGCTGCATTAGCCTGGGGACGCTTATTCAGATTTCTCAGAGAAGTAACATAAACGCTTACTATGCTTTCTCACGGTTGAGGACTGTGAGAAAGGCTCAAATCTTTATTGCGAAATTGCTGAACAAGCCCTCTAGTCAAATACAGAAGGTGAGGGGATACATAACTCCTCCTCCTAAGAGAGAAATTATCGAATTCGCTACTTTGAGCATATTACGATGATTTCTGCAGAATCTAATTTTTAAAATCTTACATCTAAACACATAACATAGGAACATCAAGAGCATTAAGATTACAAAACATAAAAATACTATAGGCTAAGGCACTGAATTTAGGATCTGTCTTTGATGATATAACTACTGTCAAACACTTCACTATTTTTCAATGCATATGAATGAATTTTATATCGTCAAGATTAATTTCCACGCATGTTAACTGACGTACTCTACGATAGGGTTGTATTCGAGTGCAGTGAGGGTAGATTGATGACCAGAATTGGTGACACCGCAGCCCCTTCTCTGTAGACCCGGTGATGCTGAATCCAATTCCGTTGATGTCTAGGTCACAAGGCTCGTCGACAGTGATAAGATAGTCCCAAATACCGAATATTTGGTTAAATCTTCGTCACATTGTTTTGGTTATTGTTGTTCTTAATTTGGTGAAGAGGATGCAATTGTCGAGTATTTAACTTCTGTACCTTGACGTCTTCAATATGAATAGGATGCTGTTTGCAATAAGTAGATTATTAAGCGAACTTCATTACTGTTCCTCCAAGTTTGTCCCGGATATCAAAACTCGGTTATCCTCAGTACACGGAACTGATCTCCAGCGGCAGAGCGGACGACATGGAGCTATGACCGGCAGGTACTTTTCACCTTTTAGCCAACAGGTATGGAAATTTGGGAAATACAGCTGGGTTGTGTTTTTAGGCTCAAGGAAAATAGGTAGGAATACATTTTGAAATAATTGTATGTCAATTATCCGTAAGTGGAACTTCCATTATAAACGTGATCTAGGTTTTTCTTAATATAAGATTTGACAGAAATTGTTTCTTCCAATTTAACTAAATTTGATTCGTTAGGTTCATACATAATTTTCCGGATTGAGATATAAGTTTAAATGGTATAATAATTCGGTGAATTTACAATAGATTGTGTAAAATAGAACTCTTACTAAATGCTAGAGCTGTCTCTACTTCACTTAGATGAGTGAATATTGGTGAAAACTACTCATAAATAAGCTATAAAACCTAATATGTATGAGGAGATAACCGATTATTCTTTATTTACCAATCCTCTAAGGCCTTTCAACTTTCTTTAAACGTTGTCAAGTATTATGCCATTTTGCTCATAAGTTCGGTAGTGTTTATGAAACTGTCTAACATTTTGGATACAATGGTTATCTTTTTAGACACAACTACTTAGGTCATGACTTATCTTAGAAGTTAATCCTATCGTATTTAAGAGCGTCATCGTGATCTAAGTTACCCGTTACAATTTTATAATAGATCCTAGTGGATTTATGAGACCTCTTTTGTAACGTCGTGGTGATTAGTTGACGATATTTATCGACAGTAATACACGCAGATGTTGCTACTGTGCTAACATGCCAATAGAATCCTGAGGATAAGGTTGTCTAAGATTCATTAGTTTTTGAAATTCGGAAAATTTTGACATTAATAATATCAAATCATCGTAGATTTTTGTAAGCTAAGAGTCTTAATGATAGTCCAGCTGTCTGTTTGTACATACGCTTGGCCCTCCTTAACGGTAGGAGTCCTGGGTTTCCTTCAAGTAATTGTAGGTTGGAGGCGACTGTTGTCGCTGCTACTGTCAGAATACACCACCTGTGGAGGGCGTTTAATATTTTTAATGGGGGCTTTATTCTTTCTTTCAGTAATTACTTTAAATGGGATCACATTACGTTTAGTCTCACCCACAACTTCGCTTTCTTATATCTTGGTTTATCTTTGCTCTTACGCTTATTAATATCTTTAACAAAACTGTTTTTCCTATTGGTAGCTCAACATCGTTTTCCCCTCCTTGCTTTTGCCTAACTCCTTTCTTTATTAGCTGCCATCTTTTCCGCCAGCTGCGTGTATAGAAATTTAGTACGCTTTTCATGATCTTTAACTAGCTGTTGGGTATACGCTTTTCAAATTCTGTCTGAATGGATTTTCGGAATCTGTGTGCCAAATACTACCTCAAAAGGAGTTAAACTGGTAGCTGAGTGAACAGTATGGTTATATGCCATTATGGAATATGTCATAACGGACGATGCGTCAGTGCACTTTGCTCGTACTACAAGTCTATATATCTCTGTAATGGTTGAATGAAAGCGTTCTATTAAACCCATAGAATTTGGATTATTTATTGTTCCTACATGACGGTCTATTTTATGCAAAGAAAGGAAATCTTTCATGAGCTGATTGTTGAATTCCTTGCCTGGGTCGGAACTGATTCTTTTTGGGATGCCGTAGAATGAAAAATATTTTATCAGTGCTCGAATAACTTCGTGTGGATTTTTGGAAATCTCAATTGCTTGTCCTAGTTTACTAAATGCGTCTATTAGTGTTAGATAGTATTTTCCTTCTATTGAAAACAAATCTATAAAAGTTCTTGAAAGGGTGCATCTTGAGTCTGCGTTAATTGTAAAATGGTTTAGTGGTTTCTGTCGTATTTCATTGATCGACAAGCATCACAAAGCATTTATGACAGCACACTGTTTTCCTCATTTTTCCAACAATAATTTCTTCGTAGTTTGGCCAAAGTTTCTTTTATACCCCGGTGGCATGTTTTTCCTTGGTGATATTCAAAACAATTTGTCTTTGCTCACTTTCATTATCCACATACACGACTCGTTCTGTACATTCATATAGTCGTACCATTTCCTTTTAAATAATGCTAGGACTAACTTACTAAGCTGTTTTCGATGTTCTTCTTCTTCAAAATAAATAAACTATCTAATTTTGGTCTAATGTATTCTTTCAAGATTTTTATTAATTCGGTGTTGTTTATTGGCAAAAATACTTCTAAAATTATGTTTTTCTCTCGATAGGTCTCTTACTTGCATCTCATTTTTAACCACGAAAATACAAGTATTTGGTTTGGCTTGTTATCTATGGCTTCGTGCAAGATAGGAATCCTGTGCCTTCTAAACTAGCGGCTGAGTGTACGGTTTGTGATTTGCTGCTTTCGGATTGGACATAAACAGGGTTCTTCAAAGGAAGGCCCAAGATTGATGTTGTCCTTTCTGATGAATTATCAGAAATCGTAATGGGTGACTTTTGCTATCATTATCTGAGTCAATAGTGGACAATTCTTCCTTTTTTCAAAATTTACAATCATGGAATCTGCATCCTCGTTATCGAATCTAAAGCATTAAGTTTTATCCTGCTTAGTGCATCGGCGTTGGTATTTTGTTTACCGTTTTATATATTATTTCGAAGTCAAAATCTTGTAATCTCAATTTCAACGAGTTAATTTGCTGTTCGGGTCTTTTAACGAATTGAGCCATGCCAGTGTTCAGTGGTCTGTGTATATATAAAACTTGCGTCCATATAGGTATGGGCGGAAATTTTAGTAGCCCATATTATAGCCAGTAATTCACGCTCTATTGTGCTGTATGGCTTTCGGTATCGCTTAAAAGGTGCGACTTGCGTACGCTATAGGCTTGTCGCTACATACTTGGCCTTAGGGATAGAACTGCACCTAGGCACATTTGAGGCATCTGTTGTTAGTATGAATGGTTTTTCTAAATCGGGATACTGTAAGAGAGGGGCGTGAGTCAATAATTCCTTACATTTGTTAAAGGCATCAATATACTTCTGGTCTATAATGATCTTATTCCTTTTCTTTAGACAAGATGTCAGAGGTTGAGTTATTTTTGCAAAATCTGGAATAAACCGCCGGTAATAACCAACAAGCCCAAGGAAGCTTTTGATCTCCGTTGTAGTTTTCGGTACAGGAAAGTTTAGCACAGCTTTTATTTTGTCATCATTTGGTTTTAGTCCATCTTTGGTGATCGTATGACCCAGATAGAGAACTTCTTTGCAAAATTCTGATTTGTCTAGGTGTACCTTCAAATTAGTTTGCCGGAGTCTGTCAAATACGAGTCGTAATTTTAATATATGTTCCTGTAGGCTACTAGAGAATATAATGACGTCGTCTAAGTATACCATGCAGTGTAGGCCGATTAATCCTCGCAGGACGTTATCCATGGTTCGCTGGAAGGTAGCTGGGGCTGTCTTTAATCCAAAAGGCATTCTGAGGAACTGGAAATAGCCAGACTGTGTGCTGAATGCTGTCTTTTGCTCTATCTCTTCTTGGACTTCAATCTGGTGGTACCACTGGCTAAATCTATCGTTGTAAAATAAACGCTTTTCCTAATTTATCGAACAAATCGTTAATATTCGGCAGCGGGTACTTATCGTCGATGGTGATGTCGTTGAGCCTTCTATAGTCGATGACCATGCGCCATTTAACTTCACCGGAGGCATCCATCTTTTTGGGCACAAGATGAAAGGGCAAGGAAGTGGAGAATGGATTCTTCGATTACATTGTCTTGTAATAATTTTTCAACTTGTTTGTTTATTTCAGTCATTTGAGTTGGTGCCTGTCTGTATGGTTTTACGTAAATCGGATCTTCATTTCTTGTTCTAATTTTGTGTTTCACTTGATTAGTGAAACTAAGAGGTAACTGATCACAATGAAATATGTCTTTATATTCCTTACATAATTTTACAATATAACCTCGTTCTTCCTCATTAGTGTGGCTTAATCTAATTTTTCTAGGTTTTCGTTTAACAATTGATTCGATTTGTAAATTGTCGTTTTTGTACTCTCGTGGGTAAAATTTAAATTTTCATCTGACTTGTGATATTGAATAACCTTCAGGGGGTTTCTTATTGTTAATTTGATTTGTTTCTCCGATGCGTTTTGGATAGCTGTCGAAGCGTACCCATTTGTGCAATTAACTAATGCACTAGGCATTCGCACGCCGGTCCAATTCTCTATAGTCCATTAAAGCTTCGCAGAATACTGATCGATGGGAAGCTTAACCCAATGTTCCGTCTCGATTGTAATTCATTGGTTGCTATTAAATGTGGGCATAAGTGGAGCTCCACTTACTTCATTATGGAAACTGGAGGCGTGAGTGCTGACACCCTTAAAGGGTTCTGGTTTGATGTGGTTCGAAAATAATCATATGCTTTTTGCGGGCTTGAAAAGATCCGTACTGCCCGTATCTAACATCATTTTCGCATCGATTTCTGTTATGTATATAAGGCAATTTAAGTGTTGGTCACAATTTATTTCTATTTCTTCTGGTCTGAATCGGAGGCCGGTGTCGGAAAATTTTCATCTTGCCCTAAATCTGATCGTGGTGTATCGTGCAAAGAAACATCTTCGTACGCTAATATTCACCAACGGACAATCTTCCATATACGCGTACTCTTGTTCTGGTTCGCAGGAGTGTATTCATTGTAACATTGGTCTTCCTCTGTGAGCTCATTTAAGCGAAAACCTTGCGAGGCGTCAGAGGTGCTGTCCTCATGGTTACATCGGATGATTGTAATTGCGGTTTTGTACTTGGGGGTCTGTAACCAAAAGTTCGGAGGAGCAATGGGGAAATTCGGTTTGTAACCCGTTGGTTGATGTTGGTGTTGGTTTGTGGACGATAGTAGACCTAGCTGTGGGTTAATGCCAAATTGCGTCAATATCCTTGCTGTGGGTTAGATCCAAATTGCGGCAGATTTCCAAATTGATTTTGGTAACCAAATTGTGTTCAGCGATATCCGAGTTGGGGTCGATAACCAACGTTCTGTGGCATGGTTTGTGCAGGCACTTTATATGGCTGTGGTAGGAAATTTAACCTTTGTGGTATGTTCTGAGGTACATAGGATGTTTTAAATCCATTTTGCTGTGGTCCTATACCAAATTTAAATCCTTGCCTTGGGTGTAGGGAACCATTGGTTTTGAGGAAGTTCCGGTATTATACATTTTATTTCTCATGTTGTATTGGTTGGAAATTTATTTCCTCGAGCACAACTTACCTAAGGCAGCTTCTAAGGTAGAGGGTGATTTTAGACGTACTATACGAATTAAATTCTCGGCAAGTTATAGAGAAACACGTTTGCTAAGTATTATTATAAATAATTGTTTTTGCCCGTTTTAAATCTGCGTCGTCTGAAACATTGACCTTGGAGATAAGAAGTGATCTTACTGTCTGTATCCTATTGCAAAAGTCTAAATAAGCTTTCACCCGGTTTTATTTTCATTGATTCTAATTCAAATTTATACATTGCTCTGTCTAGGGTCCCAAAATGTTGTATAAGTAAACTCCTAAGATCTGACCAAGAAGAAATGTCTTCACGTTCTGATAACAAAGCGGCACTTCGTCCCTTTAAACGACTTGTCTAGAATGGTACACTATAAATTTTGATGCTCCGACCTCTATATCTTTCGATCAATATTCACTTTTTCTTAGGAATAAGTTTTAACTGTCTCTTATCCCGCCGAATACCGGAATTAAATTTAAAATTTCTCGTGGAATGGCTACTAATTCCTCGTCACATTTTTACAACTTATTATTGTCCAAAAGAAAATACAGAAATATCAGACTGAATGATAACACGAATATAAGCAATAACGATAACGAAAGAACACTAGTATGAATGAAAATTCTAATATATAACGCTTTACAATACTCTCTAAACTATATTGTTTTCTTAATATTATTATATTTAAGAATATAAAAAAAATTGTTTTACAATGCGTGACTTAAAATATTACAATTAATATTTAAAATGTTGAAACACTAATAATTATTTAAACACGATACTAAAATATTACTTAATAATACAATCTTTGTTTAGAGTTTGATAAGACAACCAGATTACGTTATACAGGAAGAGTTTCGATCCCACATTTAACAATTAATAAAATTTATAGTGCAAGGCGTTTGAGGAAGGAGAGGGATGGCAAAAGTAGTACTCACCAGCCGATCACGTTCATCCTACAGCTCGTCGTCCCGTTTGACGAATTTATTTGTTGGTTCTGTTTCTTGAAATACTGGCTATTCTGGGGTTTCCGATTTGAGGGCAACTTATCCACCGCTAATTCGAAGAAATCCTACCGGCTGCGCCAGTCAAATTTCAGGAGCACTAAATTATGTTTTTAAAACTAAAAAAACTAAATGCCCATATTGAGGCTTAAATTAACTTAACAATATAAGGTGTTGCCGATATGGAGGCACTAATATTAAGATCAAATTAATTTACAATTAATAATCGCGCTGCATTAGCCTGGGAACGCTTATTCAGATTTCTCAGAGAAGTAACATAAACGCTTACTATGCTTTCTCACGGCTTGATGACTGTTTGAAAGGCTCAAATGTCTTTATTGCGAAATCTGAAAAGCCCTCTCTGTCCAATACAGAAGGGTGAGGGGATACATAACTATGTCGTTTTTGAACAAAAAATGAATTTTGACTTGACAACGTATTAAAAACTAGTTCAAGATAGGGAGGCACTCTCGGAAACTGTGTCACAATGCCGCTCACGAAACGCTCTTCATAAGTAACCATAAGAGAAAGTGAGAGGCACACGTCTCTCTTACTCGTGCTCAGTTGGCCTGTTTAAGTAAAGGTGAGACAGAGAGTAAGAGGCATGCTTATCGGTTCATGCCTTGTGCCTCTCTTACACTCGAGCGTTCTTGCCGTCGCGTAACCAAATGGTGTCTGTATTGATAATGTAATGAAATGTGAAGTTAGATTCATCGATTACAACAATCAAAACAATAAAGATAAATAATTCTACACTGATATTTGAACATGATAAAATATGATTGATTAATTAATTAGAGTGAATAGGTCATGTTATAGTAATGTTATGTTAAATCTTAAACAATGTATAAATCGTTTCTCGACCAATCATAATTTATTTGACTGAAATAAAACGTCTCAGTATGTAAATAAAGAAGTACAAAAATTCATCGTTATGGTATTATTAAAAATGTGTTATTTGAATAGTTTGAATTGTTAATATTATTTGATCCTTCTTCCTATACGAATGAATATTCTCATTACAATCATTCTACCACTAAAAGACGGCTGCTTTCGCCTGTATGCTGATTTTACAGGCAATCGTTTTTTTTTTCAGTACAAAAATTTCGATAAAATTTAAACTATATTATCTTAACCGTGCATTGAATTTGCCTTATAGCAATTTTTAAAAATGTTAAAATTAACATGCTTATTGTGAGTTATTCTTAAAATATAGTTTCGCGGACTTTATTGCAGGCTAGTTCATGTAATAAAATTATGTAAAACATAATTAAAATCTATCTATGAGATAGAGCTAAGGAGCTGAGGAGGTTGAGCTAGCGTTTGAAATTTATTCGTATTAAATTGTGATTTGAAAAAAAAAATTAAAATCAGAGCACTTGGAGCCAAGCAATGAGGTAACGTTTTAAAAAAAAACAAGGGAAGTCGTTCAAAAATAAAAGACGTATGTGCATTGATAGTGACGTACATCTCATTATGCATTCAAGTCATAAAAGAAAATATAATATTGGTATTAGCTGTTACTCGCGACTTCCTGTGTAAAATAGAAGAGGTGTACTGTATAACATGCTATATAAATATATAACATGACGAGACGATTTCCATATAAACCCCCATTTCAACCTTTTCAACCACTTTATAGCAATATTTGTAGCTTATGTCCTTTCTTGGATTTTTTGACTGGGTTTCGTGCTCAGTGGAGTAAACCTATTAGAACATAGCAGAATGTGCGGGAGGAGGAGGGCAGGCGTTGCCACTGTCATCTACCACGCAGTGACTTAACGGTACCAAGGGCCTAGTTTAATCTATAAATATTAATAAAATGTAAATTTATTGTGTATATCATTATTTCTTTTATTCATCCGATTATTATACATATCAAATCCACTATATTACGATTTTTGCGTTATAATTATTCCCAACGTGTTGGACTCTTTCCAGCATCCATAATCATGGGAAGACTAAGTTAGTATATACCCACCTTATTTTTTTACCCTTACCCATATCTCGTCCTTGCGAGGGTAAACTGGTTATGTCGAACAGGGTATGTATGAGCGCCGACGAACTACCGACACTTCTCTTCACCGCATCTTCTCCTTGGTTGCGAAAGACAGGAAGGGCAGCAAACCTTCCTCCTGCAACCCGTCTATCACACCCTCTAGGCACTTCGAAGCGGGCTTATTAAACTTGTTCGGGTAATATAAGTTCGGTATATAAAAATCTTAGTAATATACACATATTACCAACATTTTCTTTTGCCGTTGTAAAATCCAACTTACGTATTCCCCGCCGCCAAAAGTGAGTGAGTAGAGGGATATGTGGAGCTCCCCTGTACTAAAGATGGAGCAGCCAGTATCCACTAAAAAACCAACAGTTGCTCCTTTCTCATATCGCTCTCGCTAATGACAGTCTTCAGCGACCAGGCCGAGTGACCTCTCGGCCTCTTCTCCCCGTCTCTGGACACACGGACCGTCTCTGTGTATTACCAACTAAATCCAACTTAGACTTAAAATAAATTTTACATAACTGTCCTTCTTTCAAATGCTCTATAATAAAGGCCTGCAGCCATCTGTTTTTACATTAAAATAGCTAAAATTTGCAGCATTAGCTAAATTTTTTAAATATTTCAAACCTCAATGGTATGATCAAATGAATACCTTAAAAGATTAGAAATGAATCGCTGTGGCAAAAACCGCGGTATTGTTGTCACTGGTTTATATTGAGCATAATGGTTATACAGTGTTTTGTTATTTTTTGCAATTTTTTTTCTTATAGATATTTTGTTGATAGAATTATCTACACTTAACTAGCGATGGCATAATTCTAAACTTTAATAATAAACATGAGCACATAGACTCTTAATTATGAACATGGTTGAATTTCGATTCATGAGAATAAATTAAAATTTTAATAATTAAATACGGCCACACATTTAAAGCGTTATAAATTTATATTAATATTAATGTAAATGGAAATATACTATAGTAAATTTTATATGAAAGTAAACTAAAGACTAAATAGACCTCATAGTTATGGATTAATATTACGAATATCAGGTCATATTTCGATTTCACTTCTGCCAACATCGGAATAACAGCAAACTTTGCGTGATTTTAAAAATTAATGATGAGTATATATAGTCTGTTAAATGTAAATCGTATTTAAACAACGTTATCTGTAATCAAATGGGATTTAAATAAATATTCTTTTTTATTTAAATATAATTCTTCATTTTTTTTTGCTATAAATTACATACATATTATAACTACATTGTTTTTATGTTATTCCTAACTTATTTTTTTGGTTTTTTGTTTCTCGTTTGTCCTCAGTGTCCTCAAAAACCAACATGGAAAGTTACGACACAGTGCTTTGTTTTTATGCACAACTTTTGAAATTACTGGGTGGTAAAGAGTTAACATACAATATACAAAAACGTAAACAAATAATACAATAATATTTTTCTATTTAAATAATACCGGATGGTAGATTACAACTCCTACTATAGAAGATGTACTAGAAAAATACTTTCGCAGCCACAGCCGTAAGGAAGCAGAATGTATTTATTATTATTGTTTTAATACTCTACTTTTTTGCCACTTTCTCAATCAAATATTCATATATTCATCGATTTAGGTTCAAATAGTTCGTAAAAATGCAACATTTTCAACAATATTTAAAACTCGCACTCTACGTTATACGGATTACAGTGCACGGATTAGTGTAATCAAAGCAGCGCACAGAATTAATAAATATATACAAGTTACAAAAAAGTAATAACTGTGTGTCTTAGTACGTTTTTTATATAAAGTCAAAGATGTAAAATTAATGCTTCTTACTTTTACATGACGTAAAAAGTACATTGTTAACTTAAAATAATTATAACGTAAATATTCACTTTTAATTATCAATAAATTTTTGGTTTCTTTCCCTTGTATAGAAATTTTAAGGCACTTAACGACGAAAAAAAAAATTAACCTTTTTTATAAAATATGGGACAGGCAAGATGTAAATAGCCATACTAGATCAGTGGCTAATTTTAGCTAAGTTTATATTAACTTTGTTTGTATTAATAAACGAAAAACGTGGGGTCTATTTATACGAAATTAATAAATAAAAATTTTGAAACATACAATCAACACATATTTTAAATTAATTAATTGGCGAGTACAGTAGCGAACTTCAAAAATCCTGTACTCTCGAGCTAGTAGCTAACAGGATTTACTACTGCTGCTAGTCACTATCAGTCGATCTATATTAAAACAAAGTTTTTACTCTATGTTTTTGTACATTCTATGTACGGCAAAAGTGTGGCGGGGGTTTTGTGTGGTAGGGCGCTCACGGGCAGTGCCTGTGGCAAAGTGTGGGGGAACGGCCCCATGCCTGAAGTGACCTGGATTGAGCAACGCCGGGCTGTGATGAGGCTATCGTCCCTTTCGCCCTGTGTTCGAGGGAAAGGTCGTGGGGCGCTGCCTTTTCGGACATGATGGGGAAGGAAGCCACGGAAGGGCAGGAAGGCCAACCGCCTGGCTTCCGTAGAAGAAGGCTGGGGGAAGGTGGCAACGCACAAACCTTTCACTGACCCTCCCTGAGCGCTGGAGGAGGGTATCCGCCACTCAAGAAAAGCTCAGAGAGGGGGTGCCGTGCCTTTTAAATTTTTAAATTATTCTCAATCTTTAAATACATTTATTTAAATACATTTTTCTTTGGCTTTTTCAATGATTTTAAAGAAGGTTTCCCTTGAAAAGGATATTAAGGCAATTAATTGAAGGTCACATGCGTTTTATTTGGTGGGAGCATGTGTGCATTTTATGTTTGTGCATGTGTGTCTATAAAATTAACACTAAAATTTCCATGGGAAAGCAGGGAGTTATTATCCCGTCGGAGGATGGCGTTGAAGCTAAAGTTAGAAGGACTTTTGAAAACCAATGTGTTGGTTAGCCTCTTAATCCTTTACAAACCATCCAACGGCGCCCAGCTTACTAGCCATGTTCTCAATTTCAGATCGTTTTTAGCTAACACAAAGAATGATACAAAATTTTTAATATATTTGTGGCATTACTGCGTTGATCATTTGTTTCCCTTATTGTAAAGTTTTTGAATTTTCTGAACAATTTTTTTAAATTGAGTTTTATTCAAACCCCATTAAAGGGGAAATGGGTGTATTGGAAGGCCTTTCCCAATAGTGGTATCATAGGCTGTGATGTTTGTATGTAATAGAAAAAAGGGTTCTAAAAGGACAGGTTGAATAAAAACTTTTTATTGGCTAAAATTTAAAAAATATGAATCCTCTATATGATAAAATAGACAGTTTATTAATCCCTTTCATTTCCAGGTATAAATTTTTTGGTCAACAAAAACCACGTAAATCAACAGTATTCATTTTTCTTTGGAATGAATAATATGGTCGATTATTTTAATTAAATTAAATAAAATTACTCTATTATAATTAAGGAAGGTTTCAATAATGGAACTTAATAATTACTTGAAAATGATTTAAAAATTCTTAATATTTCATTTCTATAATATGACGACTGAAATTTTGTTTTTTGATTCCCCCTTGCGCTTTTTATATAAACTTTTAATTCGTTCAACGAAATTAAAGTATTAAATCATTATTTTTTTAAATAATTTCAGTTTTGGGTATAAAAACATTAGCCAGTTAAATAAAATTTAACTCTGGACTCTAGATAGATGGACACAAAATAATTCATGTTGGTACGAAATGGCGTTCGTCAGTGTTTTCGTCGATGTTTCAATGGGGTAGTCTGATCGATTAATAACGAGGCTATATCATCTGCCTTCTTCTATTTTTTTTTTACATCAATTTCGGTCAAGTTTGGCTTTACTTAAAATTTGTCATCTTTTCGATTAAGTACCCATGGATATTTATGAACATATTGCTGTTTTTAAACCTAGATTATGGACAGTTTTTAAACATCTAAACCCTTTATTCATGGATGATATTCTTTGAATACCAAATTAATTTATAAAAATAATTATATATCATCAGCCTCGCTAGTCCCGCCTGGACATGGTCCCCGACCCTTCTCCATTTAGGAATAGTTTTGCAATCACCTTTGGTCCGATACGGGGTTGGTGGTGGAGACTTTTACTTATCTTCTTTTTAAAACATGGGTGATCGGCCTAATGCCCCTAATCACAGAAAACAACAAGAAATATTTGGACCCCACGGATTCAAAGTCCACCTCCTTTTCAAAGCGACCCCAACCACTAAAACTACGGAACAGTTTTATTGTAAATGACAAATTAGTCTTTAAAGCCTTTTCTTTTCGAAAATTTTTCTTCGGTTCTTAAACATTTCTTAAATTAAATATCAATATGAGAATAAATTTAGTTTGACTTAAGTAAATTTTACAAATCACCAAATTATGGCAACCCTCTTTTCTTTGTTCAAATCCGTGATAATTAAATTTAACCTTGGTTTTTGGGGATGCAAAAAAAAAATAATGGTTTTTTTACGTTATGACTAAAATACGCGGAACTTATCGACGAAATATCGTTTTAAAAAATTCTAATTTTTATGACCTATAAATCAATGTTTTAAACATCGATGATCGTTCCATCTCCATACGGTTGGACATTCAGACAAACCTGTTGTTCTAACAATCTAGAATCTTAATGATCGTCAATCTAGTCTTTTATAATGTTTTAAAACTTTACCCAGGATTTTGTACATTGGATAAATTTAAAATTCCATGGACTTAACAGGTTAAACTTTTCGTATTGTTAAGTAATAATAAGTAATATTAAAATAATAAATAATATAATATCGGTTTGCAAATAGTCAATGGGACACTAATAAATTACCTAAAATAACGTATTTTCCTAAAAACTCAAAGTTCAAAGCCCAAAAGCAATATTTTTCCAACATCACGTAAAATATTGATATACTCGAGATAATTCTTTAATGCTTAAACAAGACAGCTGGTGGTGGATTGTTTTCAAGCAGTGGGAATTATAAATTTTTGATATGCAACGGTAGTTTATTAAATTTTTGAGATCACTGGTTTTTTGTCATTAATCAAAAGTGTTTAATGTAAAAGTAGTGCATAATTAATTTTACAACCTCCTACGGTCATTTATAACGGCGATTTTCTAATTCTGGTAAACAGTTGGTTTTCTCTTCGAACTTCCAAAAGAACAAGCACCCATGGTCTTGAATCTTTTTTTTCGTCTATTACTTCTGTTTCAAAATTTTAAAAAAATAGAAATAAAATGAAAAATGTTTTTTTGAATATTTAATTCAAAAAAGGGCCCCTTTAATTTTTTTTCCCAAAATTTCTTGTTTTTTTTCCTTTATTTTGGATTGGAAATTTTTTATTCTACTAAATGCGATAAATCCTCTTTTTATTGGTCTAATACAATTTTAAATGGTAAAACATAAAATTGTGCGTGGTTTGTGTTATAAAGGTAAATATTTTATTTTTGTCTCTGAGCCTAGTGGAAAGGCTTTTTCTTCCAGAAAATGGGGTCGTGGTTTCGAATCCTGCTGAACCTTCTTTTTGTAACTTGTTTCCCTAATTGGTTAAAGGGTTGCTGGGTATCCAAATTTGCATGTAAAAAGATGATCTCAGGATGGGCATTAAAGTCGTCCTGTTTGATCTCTTTCGTGTCAGTTTATAGTTATATTTATCCAAACCAATTGGATAAGGGTTGAGGTCCCTTGTATTTGCCTACACTTGTGCCTAATTTCTCCTGCTAGCTCTAATGTTGATGCCGCTGTAATCGTTATCGACTGGAAATTTTTTCTCTGTTAAAAAGAATTTACTTTAAAAATAATAAACTAATCTTATGATTACGTTAAATTATTTTATTTAAATCATTTAATAATAAGAGCGCCCAAAATTAAATAGCTTGCGACAATTAAGGTTTTGAATTTTTTGGCTTTTTTTTTTCCTTTTCTTTTTTTCTTTTCTTTGGAAAATTTTCCAAGTTATCAAAGGCAGCTTCTTAGATTTCCTGAAATCGGCTTTTAAACGGGCATCTGAACCCTTCTTATAGGTTAACGCTTTTGGTTAACCATACAATGAATTAAAAATCATTATTATTATCGGTCAAAATGTCCTGCTGGACAAGGCCTCCCCAGGCCTAAAACGATCCTGCGCCACCCATCCACTGACTTCCTGTTTCCACACGTTCGCAACTCCGCTCAATCTATGGCCGCGTGAAAGCCCGTCTCAGTGCCGTGGGTCATCTCTGGCCCTTTATGAGACCTTCGTTTCAGCTATTAGGGATTCGGAAGGGCTTTCAGCTCCCTAAGCGATTCATCGATTACTCTCATCGATTTGGTTCCACCGGAATCTTGTCCGGTTTATTTCGTCAACAACCGGAACAACCCCCAATAACCCCCGGATAGACCGGGCATGAGTGTCGTCAAGGTTTTTAAGGGCCCAGTGTTGCGGCACTTTGGGGCTTTGAGCATAAACTTTAACGTCGCCCCTATCAGCCCTCCGGTTCCCGGCCTTAAACGTTCTGTCCTACGGCAATCTAACCTGGCTCGGAAAAAAGCGGCCTCTTCGGCCCCTGAAAAGTCAAAATCAAGTCAAAGTCAAATATCTTTTTCAATATGGAAGCATTACACTTTCTTATTGATTGTCCAAAAAACTACCCCGGTTCGGTAAATAGCCTCGTAAGGAAGAATCGATGAAACTCAGCGGAACTTTTTCTTTTTTAATACGTTTTAGAAATATTTTTGCAATAAACATCACATTTTAATAGTTTGAAATAGCCTGGACAAAGTTCATTACTAGTGTTTTTTTCAAGTGTATTAACAAAATATCCTTTAAAACAAACGTTCCTTTCCCTGTTTGTTTTTTTCCAAATAATATGAACGTTTCTAAATTTGTTGTAGAAATATACATTGTCCTTGAAAGTTCTGGTTTTCTTGGGGCCTAGTTTTTGGAAAACAAATTGTTTTCCTATATTAATATTATGTGCGTCACTGTTTTAAATTCGTATTTATGAACCACAAATCTTTGAAATATTCTAGGAAAAACAGTCATTACATTGATTTCAGTAAATATTTACTCACGTTCTTTGGGGCCCAGTTTATGAACTGCGAATCCCTCTTTTAGATTTAAGGTTACTAACCCCAATTTTACTCGTGGCATGGAGCCAAGAAATCCTAGTTGAGGGCAAGACTCTAGCTCCCAGCAGTGGCTTCGGATTAAGCTTCACTGCTAACTTTTTCTTGTTTCTCCCAAAATGGAAAAAATCAAGACTTCATGCTAAATGTCCATTCTTCCCGCCCTACACCCACGGCGGTACGGCCCCCGCTGAATCGGGATGACCTATGGTCCGACCTCCTCTTCCCCTGCGATTACTCTTTGACTCCGAAGCAGGCACGCCTCCCCTTTTTTACATTCCACCGCACTTTTTGAATATATTTTCTCGAAATCTTCAAAATCACGAAATCCAAACCTGTATGTACGGACGAAGAAACAGAAAATGCAAGCGTAAACCCTTAAACAAGGTATGGGTATTTTATAAATTCCTTATGTGTCATTTTTAACCCTCGCGATCTCAAACTCTGTACGTGGACGCCCTTGATGATGGACATAAAGATGGTCAAAGATCCCGCGCACATACTGATTCAAAGGTGTTTTAACCCGGCCAGTAATCGTCCTTTATCTTTAAAACTATCCTTTTTATTACAAAAGTTTTGTATGTGTTTATATTATATAAACATTGTATAAAACTATTAATTAATATTTTTTTGGCTTTTTGCCAACCCTGCCTTAACCCACAATTTAGGACGAAAACATATTGTAACCTTAACAATATATTTTCCTCTCCAGTTTTCTTGTTTATATTTTATAATAAATTTTCCAGATCTTAAATAACCCATAATGTTGAATATTAAATACAAAAACGGCGTTTATATTTATATGAATAACTGTATTAATTGATACGTCTATTTGCAACTTATAACATTGTACTTTAAATATTTTGCAAAACAATAGATTTATAATTGTTTTGGTCAAATTTCACTTACATGAACAACTGTTACGATAACCATTTTGGGCCAACTCCCTTTGTCTTATAAATTCTGAAAAGTAAAATGAATGGACTAAGTGAAATTTCTAACTTTGTGGTCTCTTTCTGCCACCGTAATTTTTATAATAATCTTTTTTTTTTTTTTCACACGGCAGACGAGCACTCCCGGGAATGCTTGTCTACCTGATGGAAAGTGGTCCCGACGCCCATAATATCAACTCCAGTGGTTCGTTTCCCAATAAATACGCTTTGGCTATGGTGCCATTAAAACCGGAACACACAATGTTTTTTATACTACTACCTGCGGGAAATAGCCTGCTGTGGTGCCAACTCAACTCCCTGAAAAAGTATATCTTTGGTGTTTAGACATTGGCAATTAAAAAATATATTTTATAAGTACTAGTTTGACTTGTCTCTTTCTAAAATAAATTTCTGCTATCAGATAATTTGGTAATTTTAAAGATAGTACGTTATTCTAACTTTTTTATATATCTTTCGGCTAAAAATTCGAATAGACGTAAAAATAAAAAAAAAACCTTTTTTCAGTCCATACTCAACACCGAATAAACATCCCCTTTAAATAAGGCAATCCGCTGTAATAAACGAGATAAAATTTGTCGACATTATGTTGCAAAAGGCTGCCGAGGGTCGATAAAGATCAGGCGGTGTAAAAGCTTACGTGTTTCAGGCTCAGCCTAGATGATTCAATTTAAATTTCATTAGCTAAACAAATTTCTGTGATATTATTTACATGAATAATAATTTTTTTTGAGGGTAACCGCGATGTATTCTTCAGTTTAACATTCACCTATAATAACGTTAATAAGTACATAAAAACTTAGAACTTACTATATCGAACTCAAAGCAAAAAAAATGTAACTGTTTTGGATTCATTTATTATTCAATAATTCCTTAATGAATAATTCCTATTATTGTTATTTAGGTAAATCCTTTTTAAACGTAGTAGCCACTACAGAATAATGAAAATGTAAGTAGGACATTGTCTGAGATGATTGTACAAAATTGTCAAATTTCGTAATTGAGAAAGTTTTATAAGGTCCAAATTGGTTTACTAGGAATCTACAAATGTCAGGACGGTTAAAGGTTTTTGTAGCCATTGAAATTATAAAACTAATTTATGTGGGTCTGCCGATTTAAATTAAATCTTGTAGTGGATTACATAAATTAATTACTAAAAAGATTTATTTGTACTGTTTATTAAAATAATACTCTAAAATATTGTAACGACAAAAAGAAAATACTATTTGATCGACTTGTATGTTTTTTTAATATCTGTTACCTCTTTCTCCGCTCCTAGTGCTCTGTTTTTTAATGTTTTTCTTGTAAATGATTGCTATAAGCTGTCATTTGGGCTAGATTTTAATAATTTTTGCAATAAGTATTTTAATAAATTTTATAGAAATAAAGAAATTTCCGTATCAAAAATCACAACCTAAAAGTTAAGTTGCAAAGGACTTAAACTATATTTAACATATTTGTACTTCTTTAAATTATCTATAATAAAATACATAAGCGCATATATCTATGTTTTAAGAATAACTCACGAAAGCCATTTTAATGTAAAACATTGATACATTCAAACCTCATCAAAGGTATTACTGTGCAAGTTTACGCACATGTTTTTGCATTTAAACAATAGTTTATTATATGTGTATAATATCATAATACATATTTAATTAAATGAATATCTCTAAAATATTAGAGATTTAATATGCACTTCAAAAACCGCGTGTGTAGTTTCTTGCAGAGGGCACGTTGTCACCGTTTTATGTTGCGCTAAATGGTTATATACTGTTAGAAAAAGGTCAACTAATTTTTTTTTAATTCTGCTCTCAAATATCGAATATTGATTTTAGGTATATTTATAATTGGTTTTATAGAACACATCAAAACTATAACCTAGAACTAGTAAAAGAGATGTTGTAATACGGATACGGAAAAGCGATATAAATTTGAATATAATAATTTTAAAATTAAGTAGAACTACATTACCTTGTACTAGACATATATAAAATGCAGAAAAAATGCTTTTTGCTAGCATTCACTTAAGTGAAAATAAAACCCTTCTAATTAACGGTATGTAGAAGAACGTGATTTCCTGTTCGGTACAACATTTTAAGAGTCTCTAAATATTTTTTATCTTTACTTTAACAAAGTTAAATAATTTACTCGAATTTACGCATCACTACCCTAAGAATTTATTTATAACATTACGAGCATTATTTTGAACATTGCAAAATCTTTTAATGTTAATAGAAAAACTATGTTCGGATAAAATTTTCACAAATTAAAATCAATCATTGTATATGTCGAAAATGGCAATACATTCAATTCACCCATTTCTTTGGAGGTGTTGTCTTAATTTCTTTCTTAAGTAAACTTACTTTTCGCGTTTATTTTACATATTTAAATTCCCGACGTTTCGAACACTTTCCAGCGGCCGTAGGCACGGGTTAGATTTTTTATTAAAACACGATAAATTGGCGAAGATTTTTTCATTAATATATCCTAGTTGTTTTAACATAAGTAAGATGATCCAGTGCTTCGGATGGACATGTAAATGCAATTTAATAGATATTAAAGGAGATCCTCTACAGTTGGCTGATCTATTATATATTGCAGCCGCCGTGGTCCAAACTGACTAGGAGACATATAAAATGATAAGAAATCAACCGGTGGTAGGTCCCTGTTTACAACCGGTGGTAGGTCCCCTGTTTACAGGAGACCGTCTGGTGGGTACCACCGCGGTGCCTATTTCTGCCGCGAAGCAGGTATGTGAAAACACTGCTGTGTTCCGGTTTGAAGGCACCGTAGCCAGCGTATTACTGGGTAAACGAGACTTAACACCCTATGTCTCACGGTAGGCAGCGCGTGGGCGATACCATGGTATTGCCAATGTCTATAGGGTGTCGTGACCACTTTCCATCAGGTGGCCTGACTGCTCGTCTGCCTGCGTAAGCAATAAAAAAAAAATCAAGTCTTAAACTGCAAATACATGCTTTGTTTATCAAGTTTAAGAATTCGTAGCCTAGTGCCGGGGTCTAAAGCTCATAGCTTTAGAAATTGAGGTGACTCCACAAATTTTGTCATTGTTTGCTTTGGATTACCGCACTGTGGTCTGATTATCCGATTGACTGTGAGTAAGATAATCTACGTGTCTCTGGGACCTGCAGTTATTTTATTTGATGTAGACCCATAGAGCTAATTTCATTATATTGTACAGGTCAGTATTCTACCGAAATTTGGCTACCAACGGTACATATAATCTGCAATATTAGGAATATTTGAGTGCAAGTTTATATCTTTTAGGAAATACGTATTCGTACCTACTTATAACATTGATTATACTGACTATAATAATTTATTAAAGAATAGAAATACCTACACTGTGTTAGTAGTTAAGCATTCAGGCTTCCAATGTTATTTTACTGCATCTTATACAATGTTTCGTTAACGCGTCCAAATTTTACATTCAATATGTCAAAAGATTAAAGTTTATAAGGTCTATAACAGTTAATTAATATTCGTTCGTTTATTGTGTACTATTTATACTATTATATCTATACTATTATATATATATATACATGTATGTTGTATATTTTCCAATATAGTTAACTTAGCAAGGTATTTCAAATCCATATAAAGGTACCTAAAAAAATCTGTCATATGACTGACATAACTTGATTTCTTCACATCAGAGTTGTAAATAAGTTGGGTAATTGAGAGGCGGAAAACAGAATTAATGCATGAAATCCAACAACGCTCTTCGTACAAATCTATTATTCAAAAGTCGGATAAATATTACTACAGATATAGTGAGTAAAGATTTTCCTTTCTAACTTTTTGGAAAGTTACATTGTTGTTGTGCTCTCTCAAATAGAGCTAGCTGTATATTAAACTATGACAATATTTATTTTTAAATTTCACACTAAACAGTAAAGTTTGTTGTAATTTTTTACATTGAAAAAGGTTGATCACTGCTTGGATATGGCAACATGCTTAATAAGCCAATTTACTTTTTTTAAGACCCAGTAAAATTCACTCTGCGCTAGAGCACATTTTACAGAACTAATATTTTAATTTGATTTTGATCTGAGGAATAATTATAAAGTTTGCATATATTTCACAAATTTCTATGTTTATTCAAATGTTTTATTTAAAATTTTAATATTTAACGAAGAGGCATTAAACATATGAAGCAACCACATATATTTTGCTAAATTTTCTTATTTATGTGAACCTTATTGAAATTTAACGTAATATTTTATTATGTTATACTTGTGGATTTTCAGGTAGCTCTACACATAAAATTTCACGCTTGATAATAGAAAAGTGTCTTATGAAAAGGAATTTTGACACGATTTTTCTGAAACTGATGACGAGACATTCATATGAGTAAATTATATCTCATGTTCAAGACCAAAGGCGTATGAAAGATCTTTTCTATGGGTATACTGATTTATATATGGGCCGACTCTGTTAATTATGTCATTGATTTTAGTTTGTATAAAACTTTCAGGGTAGTAAAGAAGAAACTTTATAATAACGCAATTTTATTATTCTAAAAGAACTGGTATAACCATTCTGTAAGATTCCCTTTAGATTTGCACACAGGCATCTTATAGACAAATTATAAATTATTAGAATAATATTATTTACTGATTATTCTGGTTACTGAAAGAATCAACGGGAAATAGGAAAAAAAGTATACTTATGTTACGAGTTATGTACATATATTACATTATAATAACTTACTAACCTAATTATCAGAATCCAATTGCACTAAAAACTAGTTCATTAAGATAGCTGTATCCGAAAACTGTCTAACCGAGTTTTCATTGGCAAAGTTCGCGTCAACCGTTGTTATTATACCAGACCAGGCGGTCTTAATTTCGCTGAAGTTCTGTCGAATAACAGTTTTATATTACAACAGTATACAAAATAAGTTTCAATTAAAATTGCCTTTACCACTGTAAAGTGTTCATTATTAGTTCTACATACAATTATAGCCGTTTAACATTCAACAGCTAATGGTTCATGCCAAATTTTTAAAAATGACACCGAAATCACAACTTTATGTGATAAATTGTAAAACTAAACCTTAAGATATAAAATTATATAATGTTTTAGATAATATAATTACTCTGCAATAAAGTCTGAGAACGCTTATTCCTTTGTGTTAAGGTACTCATTTAATATAATATAATATTTACATACCATAAATATTTTAATGCAAACAACGTAACAAATAACATTGAGGAATATTCAAAGTGAAATATTATATATTTATATATATCTAACTTTATGAACATTAAAGAAAAATTTAGTTGCTCTATTGAAGTTCAGTGTAAGAACGTATATAAACTTTAATGTATGTAAACGTTAAACTATTTTAACTGATATTTTATTGTAAAGAGAAAAAAGATAAGTTAAAATATATTAATGAGCAACTTAATCGTGTAAAGACTGAAAAACGTACATGAAATGGGGTTATAATGCATTATGTCCTAGTTGGTAATTACTGAAATAGCCACTAGACTGTTAGTAAAAGTAAATATGGTCTTTATTAATATATAAAACCGAACTTTTCAATCGTACTAGTTAAAAAATAAATTAATAAAATTGGTCACCTCTGCGTAGCGCAGAAGTTTACACGAGTAAGCAACTTATGTGAAAACTTTACGCTTAGATTCCACTTACAAAGTTTAATGTGTAAGATTAGGTAACATAAGTTAAAGGGAAATCTCTACTTACAGTAACATTCCAAAGTTACCCTTGCGGTGTCACAAACGTGTAGATTAAATTTCGTTAAACTTACCTCTAATTTTAGTCTCTATTTAAAAACAACAAAAGGGTAGTAATGTAACAAATTAAACAAAAACATTTTAGGAAATTTAGTTGATTCTATTATTCTCTGAAACTTCTGAGTAAAAAAAGATTATGAGTTATCTATTCCCAAATCTGACAGGCAAAATCGATAGGAGTTTTAAGATTAGTCACACTTTCATATACCATATGAATACAGGAAATAAGATTAATATAATTAAGATGGATTGAAAGAACTTCTTTGAGAGTTATTTTAAGGACTACTATTATAAGTATATATCTTACGGTATTGGTTACAAAATTATAATATGAAGTTGTAAAACTTCAAAGTGAACGCTTTTAAATTAATTAATGTTTATCCCCGTACCGTTTCGTAGAAATGTTCTAATAATCTCTCTACATTTTTATGTTTTCGAGGAAATAGGGTTAAATAACAAAATTTATTTTAAGATATGTAAATAATTGAAAAACAAAACCAAGTAGTTTTTCCTGTAAATGTTGTGTTTAGTTTTCATTTTCATGTGTGCGATGCTCACATTTTTTTATTTATTATAACATATTTGAAAGCTAAATCAGTTTTTTCAATTACCGGTTGGTAAAATTAAAGTAATTTTGTACCTCAACTCACAAGTAGATAGTGCTAAAATACAAAACCACATCGATTTTATGGCCGCCGGTCGTACATGATATTTACACGATATCACTGATTCAGTCTCGAAAATTTTACCTTAGCAAAGCCACAAGAATAAAAATATTTTATTTGATTCAGTTGAAATGCCCCTAATGTTTTGCTAAAACCAATCCTAAATCACATACTGGAACACATGACCTAAGGCTTACTAATACATTTATCAAAGAAAACCATTTATGACAAATTAACCAAACGTTTTTGTCATAATAAATTGCAGACTTTTATAGTCATAAATTAAATTACATTCATTAAACAAAATTGATATGACAAACTAAAAGCATTAAATTTAAGTAGCAATTTTATTTTTATGAGCATAGCAGGCAGACGAGCAGTCGGTCACCTGATGGAAGTGATCACCAACACCCATAGGCATTAGCAATACAGTGGTATCGCCAACGCGCTGCCTACCGTGAGACATGGATGTTAAGTCTCGTTTACCCAGTAAATACGCTGGCTACGGTGCCCTTCAAATCGGAACACACTAGTGTTTTCACACACTGCTTCGCGGCAGAAATAGGCACCGCGGTGGTACCATGCCAGACTGGTTCTCCTGAAACAGGGGACCTACCACCGGTTCTACCAATTTATCGACACGAGCCTTTTGAAACGTAAAACGAAATAAAAAGGTATCAGGTATGAGTACGTGTCCATTTTGAAGAGCCTGTTTAGATATTTTTTATCCCCTTACAAAAGCTTTGAGCTTTTGTTAAAAGAACATTTCGAGTTGTATTTGTTACAGAAATTATTATTACTAAACTTTTAGGAAAATAGTTAAATTTTAATAAGGAAATGTAAAGCGTTTTTTAGGTCCTTTAATACTTAAATTTGTTTATGTGCATATCGTATCAAGCTATATAAGTCACAATAATACGATTAAACTCAATAAGAAAGAATTGCATTGTAGACGAATAAAGTAACGCTACTATATCTGATGCTATTTACCGCTCCAAAGGAAACTCTAGTTCGGTCAAACTAAATAATTACCATGATAATTTGGCGATCACACGTTTTTGGGATACGTACGCTGATTGAAAAACGTCAATTTTTAATTTAGTTACAGTGCCCATTAGTAATAGCTATATTTGTGTGAAAAACACTAAATGTTGTATGCAACCGGTGGGAGCAGAATTTGAACAATTGATTATGTCAGAAACTTATTATATGGCCAAAGTGGAAAAGCGATAGCTGATGAAAGAAGAGCATTTTGGAATAGAGAATAAGATATATCGAACCCAACATGGGCAAAATAAAGCGACACTCACAACTAGTACCTTATATCTGTACATGAATAAATATGGAAAATAAACGTAACACAAATATAAAACTATTAGATTTCGTTCGTGACGACATCAGATCTAGACCATTTTGCTTCTGGATCTGGTTTCTTAAAATTTTAGTTAACTCCTCGTTTAACGTGTTGCTTTCGGTACTTCTTACCTCTAAATAAATTATGGGGGTATATAGAGGTAAACTTTGTGGAATTTGATGGATATTTCACAGAAGACTACGAAATGGACAGCGTTAAAACTGTTCAATAATGTATTTATGTTTCACGTGACTAACTTTATTAAAATACTCCAAATAATTGCTCTGGGAATCGAATAAAATATAATACCCAGTCTTAAATGCTTATAACGCACATACGGTTCGATACTAGCTTAATCTCAAACATTAACTTATTTAAAATTAACATATTATCCTTTAAATGAGTACGTCTCGACATTAACAAAATTATTATAGATGTAATATTCAAGTAAAAGTATAATATTTTTAAACAATAGCATATTGCTATGCTTCACTTGAAATATTTTTATAAACTACATGAAATATGTGAGTAGTATAATACGTTATCATCAATTTGAGACTCAGGCAAAACTTGAACCATGAGAAAAAAGATTTTTTGAAACAAACCATTTGCAAATTCGATTCATCAATGTCGTACCGGTGTACTGCATGGTTTAATTGTAACGACGTCAGCGCTGAAAATTTCAGAATGATATATTACCTTCGGTATTTTACATCTATTTATGTTTTATTTGTCTACGTTTTTACATTGAAACAACAACGAATTTATGACAAATTTAAGTCTTGCTAACACGAAATTACAACTTCCACCACGAAGCTCACAGTTTAAACGACACTTTTGCCCTCGGGGCTTACAGTATTCTTTAGGGCATTCTGTGTCAACAGCACTATTATATAACTCCGTGAAGTTTGGGTGAATTTTAAGTTTTTGACATTTGGTTGTTTTAATCGTCCCTACGGCTTAGTGGTGATTGCCCATTGCTTTATAAGCCTGCCTGTGGTTTCGACACCTGCGACAAAACCATTATATGTTACCGTTATTGTTTTATTGTTTTGGGTAATAGGAGGCCGATAATCATCGTCTTTAATTGTTTTCGTGTTAAGTTATACTTTCAATCGTTCCCCAACTGTCATCATCATCATCATCTTCATCAGCCTGTGATAGTCCCCTGCTGGACATAGGCCAGCCCTAATAGACTCCTATCCATTAGGGTGTTTGGACCGTATCCCACTACACTGGTCCAATGTGGGTTGATGGGTGGACCGACTTTTTACATGCCCATCCGACGCATGGATCATCTTACTTTTCAGACAATTGGGTGATCGGGCCAAATTGCCCTAACCAACTGGAAACAACAATGAAAGTTTGTTGAGTCCCGCAGATTCAGAACCCGACCTCCAGTTTCTATAGCACCGCCCTTACCACTTGGCTAGAGGCAGTTAGGCCCAACTGTACACAATAGTAATAGAGGTAGTCTAGTCTAGGTAGCATATGACCTTCTTTTAAGGGTTTTGCAAAAAGTTGAAAAACATTAACACAATTCTAAAAGTAAATAATTAAAGTATTTATATTATAATTAAATTTGTATCACTTTTCGATTTGAACCCGATCTCCGATTTCTAAAGCAAACGCCTATACCACTAGGCTACGGAGCAGTTGTCTCGCATGTACGGTGGCCAAAATCAATGACATGAGGAATGTCTTCCCAGTTCCACTGGGGCATCCAAAAAATAAGCCGCATTTCATCATCAATTGCATTAATCAGTGTATAGATAGATATATATATTCATAGACTTCCCTCTGCTAAGATTAAACAGAGTATATTCGTTTGGACTGATTGGATTAGTTCATGTGGATCATATTCACGTTCACGTTACAATTCTCTATAAATGCGTCATTCATTTCGCGATCTGGCGCTGGCATTCCTAACCTAACTAACAAACTGCCACACATGAGGTAACACATATCTTCGATCAAGAGCAAAGTCTGGTTATGCATCGCCTCAATCATCTCAAGATCGAAATTTCTTGAGCTGACACGGATTCGATGTAAAATATCTTCAGACAGGTTATCCTTTGTATTTGTTCCATAGGTCAAGTGGGTTCGATGGGAAGCATGTCGAAATGATGATAGCAAATAATGTGCATATCTGACTTGGAGATACAGAAATAATTGCTTCAGCGATTGGCGTGTCCCAATGAGTATCGTTTTCAAGCAAATTCAGCTCTTGACATGCTGCGCAAAATGTGAGGCACACTATATCATTAACAGTTCGTAGTGATTCAAATGATGTTGGCCATCGAACATGAACCAGCAACAACGGCAAACAGAAACATTCATCATTCTTCGGATGAACTCTATAAATGACCAAGAGCATCAGTAGAACGCATATCTCGATAACCAGGAACTGGATCGCCTTCCGACGCTGAAATTTCTTCGATGTAGCGTTCCAAGTGTAATAAAGTGGCATTTCTGAGTTAAAGCAAAGTTCGTGGGAACGAATCGCTTTCAAATCGCAAAAGAAACTGGTCAGTGTTGTCACTGGGGCTGTTTCGGCACGTTGATCAGCATTCGACACTGAAATATACTCTCTGACCGTTCACTAGATGCACCCTACAATGTACAACAGTAGGATGTCGTTCTTGAATACATCATCATACACGAATACATCATCAGCCTGTAATAGCCCACTGCTGGACTCAGGTCTCCCCTAACACACCTATCTATTGGGGTTTGGACCGATCTCCCACCACGCTGGTCCAATGCGGGTTGGTGGGTGGACCGACTTTTTACATGCCCAAATTTTTACATTGCCCATCGGCCCAGATTGTCCTAACCAACTGAAACAGCAATGAAAATTTGTTGAGTCCCCGCAGGATTCGAACCCGACCTCCGGTTTTAAAGCAAACGCCCATACCACTAGGCTACGGAAGCTACGTTCGTGAATAGGGAATGAAAATATAGCCTAAATTGCTTCATTGCAGTTCACATATCTACCGACTTGATAACGTGTGAGTTCATAGTTGATAATGGATGATTGGATACCAAAAGCCGCCATGTGGCTCCCTTACGTGACATATTTGCAAATGTATTTAATTGACTTGACCGAATTGCAATATTCAACATTGCAATGTGCCTTCAATGTTTTGGAAAGAAGTGGCGAATATGGAACAATCTAACTATTGTCAACTACGACATTGTTTCCTTTCATTTTAGTTTTGATACTTCTACCATTATCATCGGGCGATCGACGCCGATACAATGGATAACCATCGTTACTTGTAATGGTATCTGCCGTCAATTTTCGTGGATACCGTTTGGAACACTTGCCGTTGACCATGTACGGTGAATAGTGGTTCATAGTGCCACACGGTCCATGAATCATATTCGTGATAACAACATCATGTAGGTCTGGATCGGTTTCAGGAGCAGGAATCTCCGCACATATGATGTTATCTAATTGATCTGGCTGAATTCTTTCGACTAACCAAATTAGAATGTGAGCATGCGGTAGGCCTCGTTTTTGCCATTCGATTAAATACATCCAGCATCGAGAATTCCCAAAGACTTATTTCTTAACAAAGTAATTCATTAGAGACCGAATTTTGCCTGAAAACACATGCGGTGATGTCGTGTCGATCACTTGGGATCACTCCAGTTAGCAGCAATTAAATAATTTCTATCCACTTCGGATTACATGCAAATGTAATGAATAGGTCTAGCCGACCATAATGACGAACATATGTCATTGCATCTTGCGCATATTCATGCAAATAACGCGGGCTACCTGTGTATGTCGTCGGTAAAATAGTCAATTGGCCAACATTTTCTGACTCTCCTTCGCTGCTAATTGCATCGCCTAAATAAATATAATCTTCCGAACGCAATTTAGTTTCAACCGAATGAAAGTCAGGCGCTCTGTTTCGATTTTAACGTACATATCAACGCAACATTGTTGTAGCAGTCGACGAAATCGCAACAATGCGTAATAATTCATCGAACTAACCTTCTTGGACTTTGACTAACTAACCTTTTAGAATCCCTAATAGGTTAACGACTCTTACAGTTACTATCTACTAAATTAGAAATTACAACTTTTTTGGGTACTAAAAGCAAACAGAATAAAATGTATATCAAGTTTAAATGAAAACAACAATATTGATCTTGCCATTCAATGGATTAATCATTTTGATATTAAAGTAATATCCATCGTCTCTTTGCCAAAACATCAGCGGGTATTGTAACGCGTCATATGAACGGTGTGTTTCATATATACTTTATAGTTGCCCAGTATGGCGTCGTGTAAGTACAATATCATGTATATCCAAGTTTTCACCAACAGTCAGGATTGCCACTTCATCGATTGTTGGAGCATTGAATGTGTCGATCACAGCTTTATAGTCCTGGTCCTGGTCTTTTATCTGCTGCGATCACAGCTTTATTGTCATCACTTTGTATGCGCTCTAAAGCAATCTTAAACAACCTGACCAATGCATAATGGTTATGAAGCATTTGCTGCATATCTTGGAGAATTGCTCTTTTCATAGCTGTGTTGATCCCTTGACGCCGGTCAAGTTGTTGTTCCATATTGCCCATGAAGTATATTTGCAAGAATTTATGCTGTGTATCTTCTAAAGGTTACAATGATCCAATGCGATGGCAAAACTGGCCTTGAATCTGTAAAATCAAAGCTATAGTTATGGTTAGATTTACCAACACTTTTTTTTAAATAATAACATGCCATTTGTATTTCAGAGATAAATACAGAAATCTAACAAAGTACATTCTAGATTTTTTTACAATCAAAGAAAATATATGTTTTAACGTAAATTACTTTAAATGTCGGATTATATCCGTGTTCTTCGATAATTCGCCCCAAATGAAGTCATTTGGAAACAGACAATGTATTTTTGAGTGTTCGCTAGAAAATGTCGTGATTCTAGTGTTCCGCCATAAAGCAGGTAGCACAATGGCTCTGGTGGTGGGACCAATGATGACAATTTCACTTTACCACTAAGGCAGCACAAACCTGGCGTTTAACCAGCAAACCTCAATGCTCCACAATGCTAGCAAACAACGTCTATTGGACCAAATGCAAACTAAACGATGCAACCTGTAGTCGATGGAGCTATTTCTTCTTGCATTTCGAAGAATATTCCTCTGCTCATCTGTACAAAAAGCTCGGCTACCACTCTGTGCTCTTGTGTTTGAAAGCACGAATTAACGCCCTTCTTTGCTCCATACTAACGTGAAGATCTTCTCGTGCAATTTCTCGTTCTTCATCAGATAATTGACTCGCAATATTCCGTTGCCTAATTTCATTACGGCTCCGCTGGTAAAGATTATATCTTCTAAGATTTGGCATTGGTATTGATATTAGTACTGAATGTGCACTCGCATAAAACCAGAAAAAACCACTTTTGAGACATACGCAATAGCTCAAAGAGTATATAACTATTACATATGAATCAATCATGTCAAAAATTATAGACAACCTATAAAAACATTTACATTTTTGTTAACCGGTACAATATATCTTAGGTATTATTTTCGGAATTTAAAAATTAAATAATTAATAAATAACTTTACACAAATTAATGTCTAAAACTAACAAATATAACACCTACCTATCTACCTGAACTTTCAAGACATTTTACAAAAAATAAATTTCTGAACGCACACATGAATAGCTGTTACAGTATTTGGCAGGATTGGAAAACTGTTTGACATGAAATAAACAAATCAGCATTTATTAAAATGATTAAGTATTCATTACACATAACGAGTTTTCGTTGTTTTTAAGATTTATTATGCTATTCGGGGCGGAAACAAATCCAACAAATCAATAACCATGAAAATCGGTTCAGCATATCTCGAGTTATTAATATTGTAATAAACCAGTCTTTGTTGTATATATTAAGATTAAAAACAATTTATTACATAAAAAAT
Source organism: Lamproptera curius (assembly GCA_029286875.1). Taxonomy (NCBI): domain Eukaryota; kingdom Metazoa; phylum Arthropoda; class Insecta; order Lepidoptera; family Papilionidae; genus Lamproptera; species Lamproptera curius. The sequence continues at coordinate 90,883 of JAGSMT010000326.1, forward strand.
TAAGCTATTGAAATAACATAAACGGACGAGCTTACGTGTGCTTTGCAATCAGATCTAATAAGTCAAGTGTACTCAACATTTTAAGTACGGTGCCTTCAAAAAGATTTATTAGCATATTGTTTTCTCAGGCGCACTAAAATAATATTTTAAATAAACTTTTTACATTATTTACTTACTTAGAACAACAATAGTTGTTTTTACTAAGTGAAGCCTTATTGCAATTAGACAAGGCGTAATGAAAAGAACTTTATATTGATTTAAGTTAAATCACGGATACCATGGCGAATTGAATATGATATCCATACCATTGAAATGACGATTTCCAGAAATTATTTTTCATGCGCACAAATAAATAGTTTTGTCTTTTTAGTTTTATTTTTCCACGTTTATTATTGTAAGTATTTCAAAATTCACAGACCTTAAAACATATACATTAAATTAAAACATATAACACGTTTCTGTACAGGTTCAATACATACAATTTACAGCATACAATTAAATATAACGTATTAAAAGAATTTAAACATTTTCATTGAAACAGCTTGTTTTATAAATATGAAGCACAACAACTACGGCCTTTTATTAATTTCTTAAATATATCTGAAATCTTATTTCAAGTACTTACGATGTAAAAAAATAGAATTGTAGAAATCAGCCCTGCCTAGAATTAATTATTTCTTTTATTTAGGCGATTATTATACATATCAAATCCACTAATTTAGGATTTTTCGCGTTACTTTAAATATATTTATTCCCGACGTTTCGGATTCTTTTCAGCATCCATGATCACGGGCAGACTAAGTTGGTATATGTCTGTATCTCATGTTTTTCGAATTACCGTCAGTTTTTATTTATTTTTTATTTTTTTTATTTTTTTTATTTTTTGATGTTCAGTCTTTATTTACATACTTACCTATTGAGGACTGTCATCTCAATTGTAACTAAGAAGCTTGAGGACAAAAATGCCGAATGAATATGCATTTCTGCTTAAACATTGTCTTACATCTGGCTACTTGTTTGGAACGATCAATTCTAACATGCAGATAGATGGCGTAGGGTGGCTGCCCAGTGTCTACTATTATCGCTGATATCTTCATGGAGAATTTTAAAGAACAGCCTCAATACAGCTCCCATCCGACCAAGACTCTAAAAAGCGGTACGTAGATGACATTCACTATTTTACCAACAAACCAAATCAATGCATTTTGGATCATCTTCAATTCTTTGCATCCCAAAATATAGTTCACAATGGAAATAGAGATTTCTTCTAGATATTTTAATCATTATAAACTCTACAACAACAATAGCTTGAGCCATAGTTTTAGAAACAACTCACATGAATAAATATTTATATGGTGATTCTCACCACCATCCCTCGCAGTTAGCTACTGTCGGTAAATGTTTGCTTCAGAGAGCACAGCGGATCTGGACAAGGAGCATTTGATGTGAATGTCAAGCAGGTGCTCAGTGACAACAAACTCCAAGTTCCAATCCTCTACGTCGAGTCACTGGTGAAACATGCCACAGTCGAAAGAGTGCCTGCCGTCTTACTCTTACATCAGAGGAGTCACCTGACAAAATCGTTATATTTTAAAGCGAGCTTTATTAAAACATATTATAACCCGCCGAAGAAGATTGGCCAATTATTACCATCCATCAAATGTAAAATTCTCTACAGGTACTAGGTGAGTACAAACTAGACTGTGATTGTGGTCTCTCTTACATTGGACAAACAAAAGACTAGTAGAACAGAGTAAAGAACATATAGCTGATGTTAAGCACTCGACGTATAAGAAATCTGCAATTTCAGACCATGTTCTAGACAAGCCCAATCATTATATTAGATTTGATGAACCAAGAATACATGGCAAATGAACATCGATTTATACCAAGGATGATTCGGGAAGCAATAGAAATTAAAAATATCCAAATTTTAATAGAGAAGATGGTTGGTCTTTGCACACTTCCTGGGATCCAATAATTTCAAAAATTAAACGCAGAGTATAAAAACTACAAAACCGAAGAACAAATATAAATACTTTTGTCAAACCAACATTAAAAATAAAGAATCGAAAGATATGTCAATTTTAAATAAAACTACAGTTATTCGAAAACTATAGAGATACAGACATAATTAGTCTGCCTGTCGAAAATAAATATATTTAAGTAACGCGAATTATTCTATTAAATATTTTACTAACTTTTTAAGGTCAATTAATTTTTATAAATACTTTTCATAAATAATTTTATAATTTTAACAAATATAAACGCCTTTCGTTGGTCCAAATTTATTAACCGTTTATTATTAAAATTAGAATATCTTGAAAAATATTCCTTAATTTTATAACTTTAAACCAGGTCCCAATCTAAAGGGCTTATAAAGTTTGCTACCCTGTCATAACTCCTCTTTGCTTGGTTTTAAGGGGCCCTGAATAACTCTGGTCTTATAGGACTTCTTGAAATTTAATTACTTCAATTTTTATCTGATTACTTAGGTTTCAGGTTACTAATCATCATCATCATCATCATCAGCCTGTGATGGTGTACTCTGGACCCTAGGCCCTCCCTTAATACGTCTTTATTTTTCTTTTTTAAACCATATTGGTTTCAAGTGTACTATTAAATGAACCTTTCCAATTTATTTTCAGTCTGGAATTTAATTTTCAAAAAAAAATTACAATTAATATTTTTCTTTGAATATCAGCGGCCTGTAGATTAAACAATACAATAAAATTAATTTCTAAGTTAATCTTTTAAGACTTTATAAACACACAATTTTTTTACCCTTCCCTGCAATATTTAAAAGTTTTGCAGGGTTTGACCCTCTATTGTCGGCCCTGGGGTTTAAAAAACAACACTGGCTCCGTGACTTGATTGATGAAATGTGCGGTTTGATAAAAAGTTTGATAAAATCCTTTAAAAGAAAACCGAACGTTATTATCCTTAATAAAAATTGGAATATCTATTTGTAACAAAAAATCTTTTGAATATAAAGTGGTAGTAAGTAAGCGACCAAAAGAATAACGGATACTTACAACTTACGGTATAAAATCATCGGTTATTGACCTTTGAATTTACCCCTGCATTATTTTTTTCCATATTTTAAAGTTTTTGGCTTTTATAATTATTTAAAAATTTTGTTTTTTCATAATATTTCTTTTTAAACAAATTATTTCATAAAGGATTCCTTTTTCTTATTTATTCTGTTTAATTATTAACAGATCCTTGAAATATTTTAGTAAATTTTTAACACCACACGGTACTTTAATTTATCTTCCCAAAATTAAAGGAACTTTTTCTAATACATACTTTAATACAAAGTTCCCGTCGACAATTATTAAGACAAACTCTACCCACAGCATTTTTAATTTCCTTCCGTTTTTAAAGATATTTTCAGTCCAAAATATTGATTGGACTACCCCTGTGTTTCCAAATTGGTTTTAAAGTGTTGACCGATCGAGGTAGGACAACAGTAAAACCCCCAAATCTAAATTTAACATATTAATTTAATTGTATTTATTATTTTAATTTGGATTATTCGAAGTGTTATTATTTTTGTTTCTGTTAAATTATTCAATTGGAAAAAACTCCCAATATATTTTCTGATGTTTTTGTTTGTTTACCACAAAGTATAAATAACTCTAGTAAATAAGAGGTATACCCAGATTTTTATATTTTCATATTTTCCTCGTTTGGAAATTTTCAAGTACTTTCCTTAGATTTTTTTAAAGCAATATTTTTTATTTTCAGTTTTTCCCTGGGCCATCGAATGAACCCTGCCTCCGGCTAATTCAAATTGGTTGCGGATCCAAAATATACTTCTTCCGTTTAATTGATTACTCTCTTTCAAATATACAATATATTTTTTAAAATATAACTTGAGAGGCCGGTTATATTTTAGGAAACCCGGAAATTTGTGGGTTCGATTCCTTAAGGACTGAAAAAAAAACTGTATATATTATTTAAACCAAATTACAGATTACGAGTAATCAAAGTGTTTATTTGATGAATGAATGAAATTTTAAGTAGAATTAGAATTTTTATAGTAACAATCTTATTTATATTATACTATTTACAAACTTATAAACCAAGCCGTAATTACAAGCCCTTAAAAACAAATTAAATTAAACTTCATTTAATTTTTTTAGCTGAAGTTTAGGTTTTATTTCATCGTACCTCTAATTTACTTTGCAAATACCTGTTCACCCACAGTAATTGATAATTGTGAAATCCAGAAAGAATTTATTAAAATGATCGTGCAGTGGTTTTTACTCGCCACAAAATTAACTACCCGTAATTTTTGGTCACGTGGTTATTGATGTGCTTGGAAATAATACGGTAATTAAAGGTGTTTGTCATTTGTCATTTTTTTTAATTTGCTATCCTTAATAGGAATTTGGCGATTCAAATTTTTGTCTTCACCCTAAGTTATAAAAGGTTTTATATAACGTCATCAAATTTTTAACGACATAAACACAAATAACAGTTTTACGCATCGCCGCCAACCTTAATTGGTAACTGCCAAGATAAAAAAGATTAACCTTTTTGTTTTTATGTTTTCAAATTAAAATATTAACCCAGAAAACTGGATGAGGCCCTAAGCCATTGGTTTTTATATTGACTTTCTAAAAGAAAAAAGATATTAATTTTGGGGCGTGATTATTTGTTCAACCCTTTTTGTTCCCTAGTGCCCAGTTTTTAAAATTTTTTTTTTTTTGGTAGCTGTGTTTGGATTTTCTTTAAATTTGAGAATGGGTTTTTAATAGATATTCCAAAAATAAATGTAATACAATTTTTGATAGATGATCTTTAAAACAAAAATAATCATTTTCCAAAATTCTTTTGTATAAAAAAAAATATATATTTTTTACCCCTTAACCTTAATAATACTTCAAACACACATTTTTTATTTTATTTTACTCTTTAATAATTTCTCAATCTCCTAAATTTTATAGGCCTGCAACTTTTCCTTTTTAATCCTATACTTTAAGGCGACTCTTAACATGTGTCGAGGGTAAATGATTTCCGCGTTGGGAATTCGGTCAAACAGCTTTAATCATATTTTATTTTTTAAAGTTCAAATAAGCAAATGTACTATAAATGCAGGTTTCCAAGCCTAAATCTTAGTGAACCTAAAATCTCTATATCTTTTGCAATCCAAATATCTACACCCTTTTTTCAAAACTCATGATAAATCTATTACTTTTTAAAGCATTCTTGTTAAAAACTCCAAGAAAGGAAGGTTCTCAATTCGTCTGTATTTTTTTAAATGTTTGTTACCTCAGAACTTTTCCCTTGGGACCGATTTGGATCTTTTTTTTGAAAACTGGTCTTCCCGTTTTGGTCCCATAACAATTTGGTCCAGTTCTGACAGTGGCATCTATGAAAAAACTTAATAAGTCAGAAATTTATATTAACCACGTGCTCAACAAATGGACATTTAATAGCTTAATATCACGCGAATCGATTAGAAGTCGGTTTTGCTTTTTGTTATTTTTTTAGTGTTTTAACCATGAGTTTTTTTTTTAATTTATGAAAAAGGTTATTTTGTTTGTTATTTTAGTTTAAAATATTTGTAATGAAATAAGGAAAGCTTTATGCACAAATAACAAAGGTCCTGAATTTGTGGCTTCTGATATTTATTAATTAATGAGAGTAAATTATCTGGGAAACTTACTTTCATCTGAAGTCTCTTGTGAATTAGGGAAAAATATGCCAAGTTAAATAATGTTTGTTATAAATCAGTTATGTTTGAGGCTCGGATGATCTTTTATTGCCGAGTGCTCCAATTTAAGTTCATTTTAACACCTATATCATCGGCGACTTAATACCCCCAGCTAAATAAGAGTCAAAACCAACCCTCCAAATTCCGGCTTTCTGTCCGTGTCCGACTCTTTAATTGCCCAATCCCCTATCCTATATATCTGTTACCGAATTATGAAACCTCTACCTTCCCCACTGCATAATGTCGTATTGTTTTATTCCAGATTAAAAAATTTTGATAGTATAAGTTAAAATTTGGAAATTTAACCTTCAGATCTTCTTTTTCTCCTAATGTTTCCAAATCGGTTTTTTACCAATTATGGATAAGGATTCGTCCATGGCGTAAATCAAAGTAATTTATAACGATATTTATAGCTTTGCTTATTTTAAGGTAAAATTCCAAAAACAATTCAACCTTAAATCGTAATTTTTTTTACACTGATCACGTGATTCATTGGTTATTCTGCTTAGCCTTGTGGAAATGTCACGTCATCGGAATAGTCCCTTGCATCATTACATTTCTCTTATCTACTTAAATAACCAGTATACATTGGGCTTATTTTTATTACAAGCTTTATTGCGGTATTATATAAAAAGGGTGAAATAATTCCTAAATCTTTTAATTAATGGCTCTAAAAAAACTTTTTTCAAAAGGCATTTGGAAAACTTTAAAATAAGTAGTCTCAAATTAATTACCATTTTGATTATAAAAAGGTTTCTTATGTTCAAAGTGTTACCCAGTGTTAAGCAATCTTAAATTCTTGAATTTTTTTTTTCATGCGTATGTCCCATTTATTGAATTTAAATATTTCTTTTAACCACAGACACCGGGTGGCAAAATTTGTTAATCCCAGTCTACCAAAGGTGTAATACTTGTAAAGGTGCGTAAAAGTCAAAGTGAACTTTTGCATAAAAGTTTCTCATTTTACTGTTTTTTAATTCTGGTGATATACATCAACATAATAATATTTTACGGGACTAGAAAGGAGAACAGAAATGGATCGCTCCGGGGGACTCCCTTTGGGACTTCCTCTTTTCCTCTATTGTTGAAACTGCTCTGGTTCACTTGACAAGGTTTTTTAAAGAAGCAATTTGTTTATAATGGTTTTTTTTAAAGTCAATTTTATAAAAAACCCTTCCTTGTCCTTTTAACCATAATTATTATAAAAGATAATATTCAGGTTTATAAATATAATTAGTTCAGAGTTCTATTTATAATGCCTTTAATTTTCTCTTTTAAAGCTTTCGAAGAATGCTTTTAAAACCATTTTAAATAAAACAATTAGTACAAAAGGTGAAACCTCTTTTACCACAAAGCTTTCTTTAGCCTGTTGGACGAAAATAAAGCGTTCCTCGGTAAAACTTTTTAATTAAGATTAAAAAATTTTTCTTAAAATTTTTATTTTAATCTTACTTTCCCTCCACTTTTCCTTTTAAACTGAGAGGATTTTAAATTAGCCGTATTACCAAAATTTATTATATCCGGATATTTTTAAATATAAGTATCACAAAATAAAACATAGAAAATTCTAAAATGTCTAATTTTTATTTTATCTTAAACATAATCAATTCCGCCCGTTATTAAATTAAAACTTAAGCTTTAAAATCTTCTGGATGATGCTGTTTTGAACTTTTCTGCCTTATGTTTCCTACCGCCTTACCGCGTTGCTCCGCTCCTAGTGCTCCCATTTGGTTTAATTTTTTAAATAATAGATGTTGGCTTAACAAATTCTTTAAATATTTTTTGCAATTTATATATTTTATTTATACTTTATACCTTTTTATTAAAAAATTTAGAAAAATTTCGGCGTCAAAAATTACAAACTTGCGCGTTCATATTGCAAACGCTGCCAAAACCGTGAAACAAAGACTGAAACTTTGTCTTATTTTCTATTATGTTTCTTTGTTTTAATAAAACACACAAACGACTATGTAAACTTTATCCAAAACTTAATAGCGCATATTAATCCTCATTCAAAGGTAATAATGTCCAAATGCATTAATTTTCTGTTATTCTATGTGCATAAAACAGGTCATACATGATTTTTTGATTAAATCAATACCTTAAAGTGTATTAGTTATTTTATAAAGCAGTGGTGGAAACCGCTGGTTCTTTCTTACTGGGAACCGTTGTCTGGACCATGTGGTTATATCATACTATTTGAAGTTGGTCATATTTCGTTTATAATTTTTTTTTGTATTTTATCTTTCAAATTTTAGATACAGGTGTATCACTAAATTAAATGAAAAAAAACAATTTTATGTTACGGTTAGGAAAAATTTACGTAGATCTAAAATTTTTATAATTACAAAACTCAGGGCAAAATGGTTTTGTAGATTTTTTTAGACGAACATAAAAAAACAAATTATTTTAAATGTTTATGTCACTTTATTACACCGTTTTTTTAATAGTTCGTTACCTAAACATTTAAGCACAATAATTAAATGCTCGAGTAGTGTTTTGGAATTCAATACTCCATAAGCCCAATCCACAGAATCATTTGATTTTTAGTTGTCTAAATGTTGTTTGTGCGGTTATTGCTCTAGTCTGCAGATTCCATGGATATATTCGGTGGTCTAGATAAGTCATATTATATGGAAACAAACACAACAAATATATAAATATAATCACATTTATTAACAAAAAGGTTCAAAGTACGCCCACAAAGTGAAAAAAAACTGCGGTCTTCGTTTAGTCACGATACCACACTATCGGTGGTGGTCCCTGTTTACAGGAGACCGTCTGGGTGTTCCACCAATTGCCTATTTCTGCCGCGAAGCAGTAATTGTGTCTGCTGCGTTCCGGTTGACAGGCACCGTAGCCAGCGTTTACAGTAAACAGATTTAACATCCTATGTCTACGGTAGGCGCGCGTTGGCGTACCATTGTGACCCTAATGTCTATGGCGTCGGTGATCACTTCCTATCAGGTGGCCCGACTGCTCGTCTGCCTGTGAATGCAATAAAAAAATAAAAATATATATATATTTGATACAAATATTAGAGACTGAGTATTACTTCTACTGTGGACCTTTGAGAAAAGGAGCTTGGTATTGATATTTGTCTCTTTGCGATCTATATAAAACAGGCCTGAAATATGCAGACAGCTTCCTATAGCCGCTGTCGGAACTCTCCTCGTATGTATTGAGTGTTCTGCATCTGTACAAGTGTTATTGTGTTGACTGGTTTGGTGGTGTTAGGCATCGACTCGTCCGTACAAGACATCGGTGGCTGTTGTCAGGGTCACTTTAGCCACTTCAATGTTTTAAGTATAAGGGATGTTCAGTTTGATCAGTTGGTTGGGGCCATTAAGGCCTATTTCAAAGTGTCTAAAGTAAGACGATCCATGTGTGCAGATGGGCATGTAAAGGTCTGTCACCCACCAACCCGCATTGGACCAGCGTCGTGGGATCGTGAAACCCCAAATGGATAAGGTGTATGGGAGGCTATGTCCAGCCGGTGGACTCCACAGGCTGATGATGTAATCTCTTTGAGTTTCTGAAGTGACAATTGCAGGATATTATTACCCAAAAAACACTTTTTTAATTCTCCACAATAACTTTAAACAAAGTAACCAGAGAATAGTAACGCCTTTAGGTTTTGCAAGCTAATTTTTGTTATATAATGATAACCAACATACCATACTAATGGTTAACTTCATTAAATGTATTTCAAACAACCATTTAATCTCAAAAAATAATGTAATCTTATTAAATGGCTAAAAACCCACGAAATCCTCGTTCAATTCCAATATCACATACTATCGGAACCACAATTATTATGCATTAAACAAATGAGATTATTGGAAATGGAGCTTGGAAGCATTTAAATCACCATTCAATTAAATAATGTGTGCACTTTTTTGCAGAATTTTTGATATGAATGGTAAAATCGTGTTCTCGGACTATATTTATATCAGTATTATTTAAGTCATTAAATAGAACCTACTAACTCAACTATAACCTCTCAAATTCAATTATTAAATTTTCCTTTTTATTTGGTACAATATTATATGCAAAATATAATATCTGCAAATAAAACAATAAAGAAATAAAATAAGGATCTGTACTATTTATGCATTTGTTTACTTTATAAAATTGTCGTAATGTAAAAGTATTTTATTATAAAGTTAAAGTACTTGTTCCATAATTTTTAATATACGGTATATTTATAGAAACTCTTTATAACATTTAACAATAAATTAAATTCTGAGATAAGTAAAAAAATATTAGTTAATGTAATAATGGTACTGCAATAATATGTGAATTACGGGCGAGGAATTCGCGATACACTGTATAATATTTGTAACATATCTTTTTATAAAAATATTTTATAATACACAGTGATAATTTCAGAAACTCCACATAAAATATCGCTTGCCAAGAATGCTACCACCAGTTCAGTCCGTAAGCTAACAATTTTATTGATACTATTGTCATCCAATTGATAGTGCGTTTATTTGTGTGATTTCTCTGTAAACGCGAATTCAACCTTGGTCCTTTTTAGATATTTTTTAAGGAGTACTTTAATACGTATTAAATAAATGAACAAAATTTCGGCGTAAAAATCAGAACCTCGTGCGATTAAATTGCAAACCTGCCGAAACCGTATAAACTCAAACTATGTTCTACATAATTGTACTTCTTGGTATAAAGAAGCAATTGCATATTCTGTGTATTAAGGATAACCACAATAGCAATTTAATGTGTAACTTGTTGAAAATGGCAATAGATCATATTCAAACCTCATTTGAGTTATTATAGTGTCGTAAGTTGATCTAAAAGTTAATGCATTAACTATTTTTTTATTTTATGTGCATAAAAGGTTATACATGATATTTTGATAAAATGAAAATCTTATAAGATGTTAGAGATTCAAAATGCAGTGATAGAAACCGCGGGGTAATTTTTGCAAAAGGTTGTCACCGTCTTATATTGCACATAGTGGTTATAAGATGTTTGAAGTGGTCATATTTTCTCATACAATTTCCATTTTAACATCTTCTTTCTTTATTTTTTTGTGAAATATCACCTTTGTCAATATTAGGGCTGTGCAAGGGTTTTCATTTTATTATTATTGAATTAAAACAAATTTGTTGCTCAATCAATTGCGAATAAAACCGTAAACAACAAGAAAACAAGACTCCTATTCGTTGTTCTGCACTTTCTCCTGTCTAAGCTTTAACGTTTGTTAGTGCCAGAGTGCTGTTCACACGCTAGTATTTGCCGTTAACTAAGTTCTATATTCTTTGCTTTACAATTTTTCTCTAAGTTGTTTTAAAAACTGCTAATATACAAATATTTTAGATTTGTATTTTCTTGTTGAAAATCCTGACAATATAAAAAATTACAACTTTATACAGTAAACAGGCCTCTGCAAAACTATTCGGCAATTGCCGTAATATAATGAAGATTAACCATTATCTTTATGTAACTTCCTATATATCCCTTAACAGGGTTGGTTTGCCTCCTGAATTTTAACAATGTTTCTTAAAATTAATGTGGTTGTTCTTAATACAAGACAAATGCGCGGATTTATTAAAGACTATTTAAGAAAGTACAATTATTTAAACACAGTTAGTCTATCTTATAAGGTTCGGCGTTTAGAGTTAATCACTTTGGGTTGTGATTATTGACCGAAATTTTTCCATTCTAATATAACACTTATCACAAAGTGGTTTAAAAATAGGATAAATAATACTATCATTTAAAAATAGACAAAGTCTGAGCTGGGCAAACAGGTAACCTATCTAAAACCGCTCCTGAAGTACCTCCGTGAATCGATCAAAATGCATTAAACCCATTAACGTTTTGTGTATTCAATCAAGACTCATGCCTCGCCAACTGTTTACACCAAAGTGAAACAAATTTTCAACAGAACGTAAATTAACATTTTTCTATCCAATAATTATGTTATTATTTACAAATCGTTCGTTGCCTCAAAGACCTTAAGTTTCAAAGTGCCTATTCTTAAGTCAATTTGAAACAAAACAATATTAAAATATATGGAAATATGAGCAGTAGTCTTGAAAGATACGCAGACTAGGGTCATAATTCTTTAGGTAAAACTAAATTCTTTCATTTTGGGGTTTAGGGTTTAAATTTATCGACTCTGGTAAGACACGTCCAGTGATTTGTCTTACCATTAAGTCTGTTATTAGAAAATTTAATACATTAAATTAATACCTATTTGGATAAATTTGAAACATTTCATTTGTATTAAAAACATATTAATTTTACCATAAAAAACAAAAAAACATCTGCTTCATCCTGCTTTAAACCTCTCGTTGGCAACGTATTTTATAAATTCTTATTATATCTTTACGGCCTAATTTTATCATTAACTTCACATATCTCAATTCGCAGACAATAAAACCGACTATAAATTATTGTGCGCTATAGTATGCAGCGGTTTACAAGTGTTAAACTGAGTAAAACCCTTGGTATTTGCGTTCAAAGCGCTTAAAATTAAGCTTGGTAAAAATACCAGGGTGATAAAGATTCATTTTATTGGTGTGGGGTCGAATGCGTTAATACAAAATTTAACATTGTTCGATAAGATGTCTATAGTTTGAAATCGTCCTTAATATATTAGTGCATGGTAAACATATGACAATCAATTTTATAATTATATATAATTGTAACAAACATACTGTTTAATAGTTTATTAATTTCTTATCATAAATCCAATAAAAGCAACCAAACCAATTTTATTATGCTGTTGCACAAACGTGATAGTGCAAAATCGATACTAAATTGCATTTTTAAATATGATAATCTATTATTAATTTGTTAAGAATGGGTGGGATTGAGTGATGAGAAAGCTTTTATATAAGACCGTTCATGTTGACATCTAACTTCCGACATCGAGTTGAACTCTTGTCAGTTACAATTCAGGGCTGGGTTGCGCTTAACATCATCGTTCTTCTCGTCCATTACTTTATATTCTGGAGTTTCCATTCTATATTATTTATTTTATGAAAGTATACATCCATAATCACAATGAATTTAGAACAGTTCTGAACAACTAGAGTTAGATATCATTATTTAATTTTACCTCTTAATTAAAGATATACCCGTATAACTCTATTTACTAAATGTATCTGAAAAAGATGCGACGTGTAGATATGATATTAATGGTTGTTGACTGAAACCAAACAAAACGAAAACAACAAACTTTATTGCATCATTGTTACTTACAGATCAAGTATTAAAATGATTTAGGACAATAATAATTAATCATTTGGTTACTATGGTACTTGTTTTAACAACAAATATTTTTTTAAACACCTCATTAATTTAATTGATTAGTAAAAAGACTAAATGTTTGCGGATGGTAAATCACTCGCTCCTAATAATTGTGTCCTAAGTCATCACACGAGCATTATGAGCCTAAACATAATACTGTGTCTCTTTATCTAATATTTTCTGTTCAGCCTATTATTGAATCCGATGATTTTCTACAAGACTTTGCGGTTAAAACAGGCAAAACTGTTTTAACCTTTCATTATTAACGAAGATTATATTAACGTTATATATTGACGAAAATACTGTCACGTTCGGATGACACAAACTCTTTAAGGTTAAAATTTTAAACGTCTGCGACGAATTTCTTCAATAAGTTTGTAAAAAGTGCTTTAAACGCCGATAATATTGAATGAAGAAAAATTTTAAACAGTATTAGAACCATGGAGAAAAGGTTTTTATTTTTTCCACTTTTTTAATAACAAAATATAGAAATTGATATTAATTTAACATTTTTTATACACATTTAATGGGTGTTTAATATTTAAGTTTACAGAAAAGTAATTGCAATAAAAAATCATTCTATTTACTTAAAACGTGTCATAGACGACATTTAGATGCAATGAATACCTTAAAAGTTATTACAGACTTATGATGCGGTGGCAGAAAGCGGGACGCATTTTCGTACGGAGAGCACGTTGTTACCTGCTTTTACTGCGTAAAACAGTAATACGCTGTTAAAATTCGGATATATTTTTTTCGTCAAAATTTAAGTAAATTAGTACACTCGTATAGGTAATATTCTAGTCCTGTTATTTTAAAGATTTTACAATGTTTATACTGAATCAGTGATTCAGATCAAATATTTGATACATTCGGATGAACATTTGGATAATTAAGGTATGCATACCATGACAACACCATTAATTTTTATTTAAAGAACCACCTGACTCGATTAAATACAAACAATATACCTACGTATCAAATCTACTAATTTACGAATTTTTCGCGTTACTTAAATATATTTATTCCCGACGTTTCAGATTCTTTTGATCACGGGTAGACTAAGTTGGTATATGTCTGTATCTCTATGTTTTGGAATAACCGTCAGTTTTTATTTAAAAAATTGACAATCTTTCGATTTCTTAATTTTTAATGTTGGTTTGACAAAAAGTATTAATACATATCAAATCCACTAATGTACGGATTTTTTGTGTTAGTTATATATATTCATTCCTGACGTTTCGGATTCTTTCCAGCATCCATGATCACGGGTAGACTAAGTTGGTATATGTCTGTATCCCAATGGTTTAGAATAACCGTCACAGTTTTTATTTAAAATTGACATATCTTTTATTTTCTTAATTTTGATCATTGGTTGCAGCGCGGACGCGAGGTCACTCAAGTTTCGTCTGCCAATTTTGATTGGGCCGACTAGCTCGAGCGACGGCAATATGGTAGATCCTATTTAAGGACGAGAAGCGAGGATGCGGTTCAAAGGACCATATGCGTAACGTGGTTATGAAACCGGATTGGAAATGCGGTAACAGGAAGGATAAATACCTCGTCTGATGGCGGCACAGCTGCAGGCGTCTTCGGTGACGCGGTTGGGGTTCGCGGTAAACTTAAAACTATTAGAACGGAGCGTTGGCCATTCGCGTCGCGTGACTTTAAAATATGATGCGTTGCGTAGGAACTCCCGAAGGCAATTGTCGACAGCGGTGGCGCTGGCCGCCGACCGCGTCACGAAGTTCTCCTTTTATACTCCTTTTTTCTCGAGATGAGCAAAATTGAAGGAAAAAGGAGGGCAGGCGAAAGGAACGGTATAGTAAGGAAGGGAAGAAAGATTATTGCGTAACCAATTTGCGGCTGTGTTAATCGACGTAGAAATGCGCGCGAACAATTGGTTTGAAAAAAAAGTACTTAAGCTGTCCTGTGGCTTTGTAGTTTTTATATCTTTGGGATTCATTTTTAAAATTATTCTTTCCCTTGAAGTTGGCAAAGACCAACTACCCCGTCTATTAAAATTTGGATATTTAGGATAGAAAAATTATTAAAACAATGGGACTACATAACAGCTACTACTACTCAAAACCTCTAGGATCAAAGAAACTAGATAACATTTATATAAAAAACGTAAGCTTTGACTGCTATACGTGTGTTTTCATCAACTTTATTTGTAAGCTAAACGTTTCATGATCAAATTTATTTTTAAAATAACAGAAGTACTTTAAAAAAATGTCAGTAGCTGTCTATATACCTAGATTTCATTCTAATATAGCACATGTATCACAAAACTTCATTTTTAGCTAAATAAATAGTAGTTTTAATTACGAGGAAATAATTTTTATTTTTATGCAAAGCAAAATTGCAGAAAAATGCAATAAACGTATTTAACATTTTGCCCAGCACAAACGGAAACGAAAATACTCTGTTTTATAATAAAAATCTACAAACGTCTTAATTTTAGCTAATATATATTTAATTATCTGATATAATTTAAACAGCTCCAACAAAAAAGACAAAAAGGCAAATCTTACAAACAATGGATTGAAACTCAATGCGAAAAGGTTTGTAGTCAAAGCACGTATGTTCGCTAGAGATTTGCTGATGCAATTATGCCGCCCGATGGACCGGAAACTGAATACTTCTGCGAACAATAGCTCTTTTACCTGTAAAGTATGTGAAAATATATAGAATTAAAATAGTATAGATCAGATAAATCTTGTATGTTCTTGTATTTCATACTATTTAGCAAGGACGTTAAAGTTATATTACTTGTTTTGATAACATTGATTTTAAATCCAATTGTTATGTGTACATACGGTACTCCTTTTGTTTTAGTCTCTTTTGACCATATATGATTACGGAAGTCTATGCTAGGATATACCTGTATCTCAAAGTATTTTGAAATTATTCAACTTGTAGAAATCTCTAGTTTTGCAGCATACATTTTTAGACAAATCCAACCATTACATTGGATTTGATAAATTAAAAATCCTTCCATAAGAAATTCGATTTTACAAAGATTCAAGAAGCTGTGTAGATTAAAACATAGTCTAACCTTGGTGACGATTGTTTATTTTAAATAAATTCGCGGGCCTTCAAAGTGAACGGACTTTCTTTGATGTGCTAGGTACAGAAGTATTGGATTCGGGTAGTATTTAAAACCATAATCGATAGACTTTGAACTACATGGGCTCAATTAAATCTTTGACATGTTCATTTGTAAAAGAATGCCTTTTAGAACTTAATATATTTAACTTTCATAAATTTAACAATAATTTAAACGCTTTTTTAAACATTAAATATGGCCATCACTAATGGTAATAACATTGACTAATTAAGAGTCAGAAATATATAAATTAAAGATAAATGACTAGAACTATAAAAATAAGCTGGTTATCCCTTTTATAATTCATACTAGCTGACCCGGCAGACTTCGTACCGCCTCAATCGATAAATAAAATACCTAAACTTTGGTATAAATTAATTTCAAAACAAACAAAACGTATTGAATAAAAAAGCATTTTTTTAATGAAGCATGAAGTTTTTTTATTATTTTCGACACACCATGATGCTTACTTAAAAAAACAGAGTTTTCCTGAAATACTGGCTATTTATAAGGTTTTAATTTCTATTAACAGACACATACTGTTATGATACAGTTTGTTAATCAATTTAAAGCTTTCTCATAAACTATATTTTTTGTTTTGTTTTGTGGTGCGTAAATAAACAAAGAAGACGGTTTTCCGACGCGCGAACACGCGACGTATAATTGTCCATGCGCGAAACAGGGAAACTCCAAGTTGATTCCGCAAACTCAAAGACTGGCCTTCGATTTTTTATTGTCATCGCAAAGGCCAGACGTACTGAAATTTAAGCGTTTAAAATCGAATGGTAAATCCGTTGGAATCATCGGTATTCGCGGATCAAAACATCCTCTCCTTTGTATTTTCCTTTCATGATTGTTGTCTCAATGACGTTATTCATCAGCTTTTTCACAGCCAGTCTTGTTCCATTGCATAGTCGAGGTTGATTAATGTTACGCAGCATGATGACAACTGATCCTACTTTTAACTGCAAATTGTTAGGTGGTAATCCAGGTAATTCCAGTGAAGTTAACTACGTCATCTTGGTTCATAATAGTGTCCACTGATTTGAAGGAAATCAACTGTCCTGGAAGAAAATTCTGAATGGTCGCATTGAGATCCTCGACATCTTTATTTTTCGCTGCCAATATTGCTCGTTCACCCAGCCAATTATGGTTATTAAAATTTTGCGCTATATCTGGGAAAACACCCTGAATAAGCTCCTCTTTTGATTCTGTGATCTGACTGAAATCTGTGGGTAATGTGATGAATCCGGTCGAGGTGTCCATTGCAACTTTATTATTTCCAATATCTAACAACTGCTTCGCAAACACATTTGCAGTTTCATCATGTTGCAAAAATACTCGCATGTTAGTTGTTAATTGGAGTGTCTTTACGTACTGCCACAAATGCGATGATTTTAGGCATGCATTTTGTTCATCAGCAACAGTTGATCGGGGAATAACTGGAAGAGTCTGACGAAAATCACCTGACAACAGAATCATGGCCAGTGACCTCTTATGGGCCATTGTGCATTCATCCCAAACAATTAATTTGCATACCTGTAGGATCTTGGCCATTGCGCTATTTTTGGGGATGTTGCAAATTGGTGTTTCAGTGATTTGCATGTTTAATGGCAATTTCAAGGCAGAATGCGCAGTTCGTCCGCCTTCTAGCAGAGTCGCAGCTATTCCAGATGAAGCCAACGCTAGAGCAACATCATTTCGCGATCTAATCCTCGCCAAAAGCAATGAAATTAAGAACGTTTTTCCGGTTCCTCCGGGAGCATCAAGGAAATAAATTCCACCAGATCCACTGTTCACAGCTTCTATCAAAGTGTCGTACGCAATTCTTTGTTGTTGATTTAATTGTGGAACATTTGTACGAACAGTTTCGGCCAATGCTTCAATGTCGTACTGTTGTTCCCTTTGCAACTCGTGGTTTAATGCATCGTGCATATGACGATTGGGTGCTGTCATTCCCAAACACGACAATACTTTATTTGCTATCAATAAACACATATCTTCTATCATGATCAATGTCTTATTGTAAATTTCTTCAGTCATTAGTAGTGTAGGATTAATCACGGCGCACACGATGCAAAACATCCTCAGACATGTCATCTCTATACTTAGCCCACAAATCTTTTGGATTCGAAGGGAAACATGTCGATATGATAATCCCAAATAATGTACGAATTTGATGCGGCGATGAAGATATTACGGAATCCTTGAGCGTATCATCCCAGTGCGAATCGTTCTCAAGTAAATATAATAAATGTTGGCATGCCTCACGGTAAGTCGCACACAGCTGTCCATTAACTGTTCTCAGTTGTTTTAAACGATGTCGAACCACGAACATTCACCAACAACAATCGCAAATAATACATTCATCGTTATTTGGATGTACTGTGCAGATGCGACCCAGAGCGTCTGAAGCAAATACATTTGGATGTCCTTCAACTGGTGTTTCTGTTTTCGACGCTGAAATGATTTCGATGATGCATTCCATATGTAATAGCGTGGCATGTCAGCTACAGCAAAGTGCGAGCAAAATCATCAGTTTGACAGACTGTGAAGAAACTTGTTAATGTGGTTGATGGTGGACGTGCCGCTCTGTCTGCCGCGTTCGATTTATGAAAATAAACTCGTTAACCATTTTCTAAATGGACCGCCAAATGGACTACTGTAGGGTATCTTTCATTGATCGCAAATGAAAATATACGCCAAATTTCTTCGTTGCTCATACGCCCCATCTGGTACTGTGATATTTCATCATTTGCATTGGTTACAGCGAAGACAGCCATATGTTAACATATTTACATATGTACTTTATCGACTTTACAGAGTTACAATATTCCACATTGATGTGAGTCTCAAAAGCTTTGGACAATATTGGCGAGTATGGCACAATCCAACGATTGTCTACATCAACATTTTGTTCTTTTACCTTCACAACTACTGATCACCCATTGTCCGCAACTGATCGCCGACGATACAATGGGTATCCATCATTTCCCGTTATGGTTTCAGCAAGCAGGTCTCTTGGGTATCGCTTGGAACACTTGCCGTCAACCATACAGGGTGAATTGTAGTTGAAAAGTCCGCAAGGTCCATGTATCATATGTTTGGTAACTACTGCATGCAATTTTGGTCAACTGTTTCATCTGGAATTTCAGCTGAAATTATGGAATCAATCTCATCTGGCCTTATTTTGTCAACTAACCAGAGTAAAATAGTGCGCATGTGGCAATCCACGCTTTTGCCATTCTACAGAGTACATCCAACAACGGACTCGCCATACACACAATGCTTTATTAAGAAATTTATCAGAGATTTTAATTTTTGTTTAAAACTCTGGCAATTATGTCATGTCTTACAACTGGTGTTTGGCTATGTCGCAATTCCTCTTGATTTCCGACCAATTTGGGTTACATTGAATGTAACAAATAAGTCTGGGCGGCCATAATGCCTAACATATGACATAGCATCCTGAGCATATTCGTGCATGTGGCGTGGGCTTCCTATATAAGTGGCTGAAAATTGTCATTCTTCCTAAATTATTCACATTGCCATCGGCATTTATAGCGTCGCGGAGATGAATATATTCCTCTGATCGTAGCTGTCGTTGGTTCAAACGAATGTATGTTAATCGTTCAGTCTCATTTGACATACATGTCAACTGCAAACTGATGAAAAGTCGTTGACACATCAAAATATGATTTATTTCACCTTGACGGATCATGAATCTGTATGAATAGAAATTCATAGCGCTTAACTTTTTGTTGCTTTCAGCACCTGCAATCAAAATAATAAACGTTTCTTAGATTAAATGAATTTAAAATATTATTTAATTCTGCTCAATTTATTTACCTATTATTGATTTGCCATTTTAATATTAAAATGGTATCCATCTTCCCCTGCATAAGATCAAAGGATATTGTAATCCATCATAGCTCCTATGTGTTTCAGATACACGTTTTAAGTCACTATTCCGACGATGAAGAACAATATCTCTAGATTTTAAATTTTCTCCGACAATGACAACAGCCACTTCATCAATGGTAGGTGAATTAAACCTCCTTGTGTGTTCACCGGCAGGTGTTTAGTCAGCTCGAATGATAATATTATGGCTATCAGATGGTATCCGATCCAATGCTATTTTGAACATGTTTATCTAACATTGTTATTCTGATGAAGAAACATTTGTAATTCGTGGACAATGGTTCTCTTCACTGTTGGATTGTGAGCACAACGATTATCAACTTCATCTGAATTGCCCATAAAATAAATTTGTAAAATTGATGATCTGCATCAGGTAGTGGT
Source organism: Lamproptera curius (assembly GCA_029286875.1). Classification (NCBI taxonomy): domain Eukaryota; kingdom Metazoa; phylum Arthropoda; class Insecta; order Lepidoptera; family Papilionidae; genus Lamproptera; species Lamproptera curius. The sequence continues at coordinate 111,306 of JAGSMT010000326.1, forward strand.
AACAGTGACTCCCAGTAAGTGACAAATCTGTCCTTGTAATCTGTATATTTTAATTTGTCCATTAATATATATATTATTATTTTAGTACAAACTTAAATATTATAAAATATTCTGTGATATACCTGAAGTGGGCAAGAATTATGTCCCATAATATGTGTAGCGCCAAATGATTCATCTGAAACAGTTATATATTTCTGAATGTTGGCCAAAGTGCTTAGAATCATTTCCAATCCCAGAAACTAAAGAACGTAAAGGATTGTGGCAGGGACTCAATTAGGCAATTTTACTTTGCCTCGCACAAATTAATCCGAGATTCACCAGTGTTTTTAACGCCTTACAATATTACAAACTATTTTCATTTCCCACTGTAATACCGATTTGTCGGCAAATAATCAATTGCCGGATCTATGGAATGCAGCTCGCTCGAGAATTACAGGAGACTGCTCTGCGGATTCGCTCAATTTCATTACTGTCGAGCTCGCTGTTGTTGTGTTTGATGCACGAACTCGTTGCATTCTAAGCCTATTCACTTCATTGTCACTCGATAAATAACGCAATTCTGACATAAGCAAGCACGACTATTTTCTGATCTGTCTCTCTCGGTCATCAGTGAGGTTAGCACGTGGGGTAACTCTTCACATTTGATTGACTCGACTGACCTAAGTAGTTGTCTTCTCCTCGCATCGTAATCAAAGTGAAAATTTCTCGCTCACTTAACAGTAACTTTAAAGTAAAGTTTCACTATCACTAAATATCAACAAAAAGAGCATCACTAATTAGAATGTCACTATCACAAAGGATCACAAAAGTAAAGAAAGTTCTCGTGCAGTAGCGGTAATCGTCACCACAAAAGCATGAAGGATGCACTCATAGAATATCGTAACTATGGATCGTAACACAATATCGTCAATCGAATACTATCTTCCGTATTATGATTTTTTTATTTATTTTTGGAGTTTTACCTTAATAAATCTCCGTGTTCTGAAGTGCGACAGAATCATTGACATATTAGTTGGTTGTCAATTGTCAAATCTAATGTCAAATATTTAACAAACTGTATCATAACAGTTGTGTCTGTTAATAGAAATTAAACCTTATAAATAGTAGTATTTAAAAAACTCTGTTTTTAAGTAAGCATCATGGTAGTGTCCGAAATAATAAAACTTTCATTTTCATTAAAAAAATGCTTTTTATTCAATACGTTTTGTTTGTTTGAAATTAATTTATACCAAAGTTTAGGTATTTTATTTATCGATTAAGGCAGAACGAAGTCTGCCGGTCAGCTAGATATGATTGAATTTGAACTTTATGCAGCGGAACAATTGCAAATTGACTGTTGACGTTAGGAACACACCAAATTGCTTAGACAGACAGTGAGTGATTATTAGCTTGATATGAACTTATTGAACAGCAATAAAGTTCAATTGCTTATCTACTAATCCGTTCAACCGTTCTCGAGTTTTAGTGAGACTAACGAACAGCAATTCATTTTTATATATATAATATATATATATATATATATATATATATAGATATATAGATATGGAAGATTAAATATTTCAATACTGTTTCCAAATACTAAACAGTGCTGTCTTTAGACGCATAGTTCTGAATTTTTAATTAACGAACCCTTTTGAACAACCTTTCTTTGTCTTTACTTTCTGAGAAAGATTGGATGGATCTTAGATCGCCGGAGAAATTTTGCAAACAAAAAAAACACAGCAACAAAAAATTTTGCTTTTATTATTCTTGAACGGTTTATGTACAAGATCATCTGTTTTGACCGACTTCCAAGAAGGAAAACTCAATTCGGATCATATTTTTTGTTTAAACATGTTACCTCGTTTGTTCCGCTCCTAGTGCCTCCGTTTTGTTTATTCTTTTTAAACTATAGGTTTCTCCAGTTTGTCATTTAGTCTCATACTTTTTACAATTTTGATAAGTATTTTTAAGACATTGAAGAAATTAAGAAAATGAGGACAAAAATCACAACCTTATGCGATAAAATTGCAAACGCTGCCTCAACCTTATGAGATAGATTAAACTATGTTTTATATAATTGTACTAATCGAATTAGTGAGAGCATATATTTTAAAGAAATTTTAAATTTTTTGTTCATAAAACGTGTCATAGACGATACTTTGATTATTTGAATACCGTAAAAGATATCAGAGATTTAGAATGCGGTGGCGGAAATCGCTAGGCAATTTCATACAGAGAGCCCGTTGTTACCCGCTTATTTTTTTATTATAACCATTTTGCGTAATTTGTATCAAGTCGGTCATATTTTTTGGCAAAAAATTTTAATAAATTTTAAATAAAAATACTTTATTTTTTTTATTTCTATAACGTTGTTTTATTTTTTATTTCTGTTTCTTAGATTTGTTTCTGTCACATACAAATTCTGGGCTTGCCTTTAATTTAAATGCGGGCATAAATTGTAACAACTTCAGTATGTAGTTAAATATTTATTACTATGCTAAAATCCTGTATGGATTTAGTTGATAAGCTCATAATAAATAATTAAATAATTTAATATAACGATATAATATAATAAAATTACATTTTGTTCTCTAAACTCTAAAGTGTCTTGCGATACTATCGCGATTTCAATTTAAGAGCAAAGAGAAATTTTTATATGCAATCTAGATAAACAGAGATTTATAAGTCTCCTTTGTCTCGTGTTTTCTTTATTTATTGATAGTTTTAAAATGTAAAGTACTCACTTCGTATATATTTATCTAAAGAACATTATTAACAAATAATTTTCTATATATAAATAAATTTCAATAATATATATATATATATATATATATATATATATATATATATATATATATATATATATATATATATATATATATATATATATATATATATATATATATTGTGCCAAAAATTAAAACAAATTATTTAAATTGTCTATAGTAGTACCCAAACTGACATTTGAGTATTTAATAATACATCCATCCCACATGAAACGGTCAAAATATTAATCAAAATAAGATAATGTCATGACATCCTTTTTTTTTAACCGATAAATTATAAAATATTGGATATACTTTATTACAATAGCGCATAGTAAATGAAACGTTTACAATTTGTACAACATATATTTGTACAAAATTGACATGCTCATAATACAAATATAAAACATTTCGATAGTGAAGCTATTACATCTCACGTTACTTTTAATGCAAGAGCTATACGGTGATTTGGTGTTGAACCGGAAAAAACAAGGAACGAACTAAGTTGCTTTACTTAACTAAATTTTCTAATAATATTTAGAAGCGTTTTGTAATTTATGCATTAAAAGTAAAGACGAGAATATAATGTGAGGACTTAATGTATTTAGTACTAACTGTTGTTCAAATAAGTAATATAAGAAAAAAAACGTATATAAAAAACACAGTGTAGTGACCCAGACGGTCCCTTGCAGAAAAAGACCTACCATCTAATAGAACAAATGTTGATTAGCTTATTTATATCGCGATAAAGCAGCAACTCTAAATCTCGGTGGTTAAAAACAAATTTTGGTGCTATATTATTAATACGGTCCGGGCTATGTGCAAACCGGAGTTTGATGGAAACAAATAACCAATTAATCGATTAAACGAAACCTCTTTTGGCTCAAAAGCCTTGAGATTTTTTGTTTGCATACGAACGCAAATAAGCAGTGGGGCCATCTGATGGAAATTGGTCACCATCGCCCATAGACATCGGCAATACCAGGGCTATACCCTACGTACTGCCTACCGTGAGACACATGATATCTCGTTTACCCTGTAAAAACGCTGGAAACGTTGCCCTTCAAAACGGAACACATAGTGAATTATATCGTATTTGTTACAACATAAACTATTGTAAAACGATAATACAAGCTGTCCGCGTAGCTTGGCGTAACTTCACTAACAATTGATTGAAAATTGATGCACATCAATGTTCAAAGTCAAAGCATATCCGTTCGTTAGACATTTGGTAATGCAATCATGTCATCCGTTGGACCCATGGCTGGATGTTTTTGTGAACGATGGCTGGATGCTTTTGTGAACGATGCCTTTGTGACATTAGAAAATATAAACGTCAAAATACAAAATATTTTTTTTGTTTCTGGTTGTTTAAACATAAGCTTTCGAAAAATATTAACAAAAAGCAAGAGATAAGTATAAATAAGTATAAAGTAAGAGATTAGTATTTAATTTATCAGACGAATTAATGGTGTAACTTCGGGATTAGTATTTTTATGGCATGATTAAGGCCAATAATGTTTTTAGGTTAATGACGTATAATTAGCCATTGTTAATAACAGATTGAAACCGCATTGTGCCCATATAGTATTCAGCAAGTTTGTTCATAATATTCAATTAAAAATTTGGCAATGTTACATTAAAGATAAAAGTAATGTAAAATAACATTAAAGATTTAAATGTACGTGCCGTGGGACGTTTTCTTTTCTTACGAGGGACCGTATGGGAAGTTCCACCGTGGTGCTTATTTGTACCGCAAGTTATCATATCTTTTAAAAGTTTTAATAGTCCATCTTGGTTTTCTTTAATGTAAGTAATTATTAAATAATATCATACTAAAAGTTAATTACGTATGTTAATTCAGTACAGAATCATTACAGTTAGGTATCGGTTGTTTAATATTCTACCTCTAGTTCAAAAGGTTAAGTAATTATTAATCTACTAGCTGTTACCCACGAGTTCACCCGCGTGGAATAGAAGGCATATCTGCGAGGTGCATTCAATTATATCATATATAAACAAAAATGAGGTGTTATAATTGTATATGACTATAATTAGCCAAAATTTCATGCTCTTAGCTTCGACGATGACGAATTTTATATTGACTTTCATCCCCGTTTCAATTCCCTTACATAGTTCATTACAGTTTGAATTCTAGAAAATTGCATGAAATAAAAACCAATTATGGCTCGTTTAAATTAGGAAGACATAACTTTTTATCGTTTTGTTACACAATGATGAATTTCCATATGAACTTTCATCCCCTATTTCCCCCTTTTAAACCACATTTTTATCGCAATAATTTAAAGCCTATATCCATTCTTGGAATCTTTCATCGTTTAGACGGTAAAAACGGACAGACAGACAGACAGAAAGACAAATAGAGTTACTTTGGCATTTATAATATTAGTATGAATTTGATATGAAAAAAAGTGACTAATTTTAAATTGATCCCTTTTATCTCTTTTTTGTTTCTGTCAGTATCCAATAATGTTTTTTATTATAAAGAGAAGAAAGGTAAATTCTTGCTGTAAACATTCAAGGCTAAATCCTAGATTGTGTTTGTATTTTTTTTTACAAAACTCTACCATAAAAGTTATTTTATAGTCATATGTGCAGTAAATAAATAAGACACAATTTTACTATTAGTTATTTTTGAAAGTTAATGTTTTCGTTATAATTTCGGTCACGCTTACATAATATTACATAATTTATACAAACATAAGCTGAATTTATCTAAATGGTAAAATTAAAAATTATGGAAAACTTTTGCCAGTCTTGATGTGCTTTTATTATGCGAGTGGTATTACAAAACTTCCAATTCTATTGCGACGGTATTAAAGAAGGAATTTATGATGGGACTAGTCCATCTGAGTATTTTCAGGTTTTTAAATATATCATAATTAAAAAAGTAATTACTTTATTGTATAATTGCAGATTGATTCAATATAATATTTAAGATAAAAGTGATTGTTTGTAGTATATAATGTGATGATGATCGCCTAGCTCCCAAAACAGATTCGGAGTAGCCTATTACCTATATATAGAACTAGGGATGAAGGGTGTGGTAGTTCTGACGCACCCAGAGGTTAGTGTACAGAATTCTATATGATTTTTTATTTGTATACGAAGGCAGACGAGCAATCGAGCCAACTGATGGAAAGTGGTCACCAACGCCCATTGACATCGGCAATACCAGGGGTATTACCGACGCGCTGCTTCGTTTACTTTTTTAATTTCTGTTTGAACTCGTAATGTATCTACACAATTGACTTAATATTTAATCAAACTGCTTTTCCAATTTTAATGTGATGCTATAATTTTCCTTATATAACTAATGTAGCTTCAACCCCATTCCGCGAGTCGAAAACAAGCCGTCAACTTTAATTTATCGATGGGTTGTAAAATATCGGGAATCGATCAATAAAATAGCATTATCTCTTTGTAAGAAAAGGAAGTTCTGTTCTATTTACATCTCATTGTAAATGACTGTAATAAAACGTGTTATGACATGTTAACAATTTTTTAACTATTTACATGTTTATTTTAAAAATCCTTGTAAGATTTCATTCATTGACTAAATAATATATTTTATTAGAAGATTATCTATACGATGAATTAAGAAATGATATAAAGATGTATAGATTCTATTGATATTTTAAGTGCTTTTGTTTCTTTATAATGCTTCAGCCCATGATAAAAATAACGATAAAACCACAATTACATGCTTCTTGCTTCTACAATAATCGCTTCTTGCTTCCAGTAAATCGACTACGATAATTTGTTTTCAGTTGCTCTGTCAGTCATATGGTTATTATTCAATTTCATAATTATGCATTATTTTTAGATAATAACACAATTTGTGCATATAAATTGAAAACGCTGAAAAACTCCTTAACTGTAGAAGAATGACAAAAACAATGTTTCTGATAAAAACGCTGCATTATTTATACCCTTTTTATTTATACATCAAAATTCTGAGATGAAGTATAATGTATTAAAATAACCCCCCGTACCATGTTTTTTTTTTTTCTGTTTGATTTAATATATTACGGTATAAAAAATAAGGTGAGGTATTGACTTACGTTTCAAATGGCAAAAGTTCAAGGATTAAATTCAAATATTATAATATTAAAAAAAGAGAGAAGAGGAGAGACGTAATAGATGGAAAAATGTAGACAATTTATTAATGCGTACCCTTTGGATGTCTTTTATGTTTGATTTAGAAATATTTTATATTATTTAAATATATATTGCTTTAAAGTATGATCCATGTGTCGGATGGGCATGTAAAAAGTCGGTCCACCCATCAACCCGCCTTGGACCAGCGTGGTGGGATAAGGTCCAAACCCCTAATGGATAGGGTGTATTAGGGGAGGCCTATGTCCTGCAGTGGACTAACACAGGCTGATGATGATGATATTGCTTTAACGACAGACCGAGTTTGGGGCAAAAGTAGAAATAATAGCAAACGACAAGGTTATAGCCATGCTATATAAACATATTACTATTAAAATTATACTACTCTTACTTTTTTGCATCGTAGGATGCTGCAACTAATAAGACTTATGACACAGATCAACGCTTCTTTGAAATCTAATGGCATAACGTCACTGCCTCGTTCCTATATTAATTTCCTTATGGTCCATGCTATGCGTAATATGTATGAGTGCGCTAATAATTAACAGATTATATATGTGCGATGTGGTTACTTAGTCCTCCATCGTCGGTACGCGTTTTTTATACATGCTATTTACGTTGACTTTGGTAAGCTGCTGCAAATAGTGTATTGCAAGTTGCAAGACACTTTAATAATAAATAATATTTTGTTGATCTAGATAAGTTGGTAAAAATGGCGCGATTGTAAATTACCTTTCGTTTGATTTCTGGATTGTAGAGGTTATTTGTCATCATTGCGTAAAAATATTATTCTGGTTAATTTGGATAGGTTGAAAGCTCACAAAATAACGGTCAAAATATTGTGCATCGATGCCTTGTATCTTTTTCTTTGAAATAGAGAAGGGCAATCGCAAGCACTCCTCATAAATAAGTAAAACATTGGTCCTTTACAGTGCAAGTAGAAAGCTCCTCGCTGATAACGGTGTGTGAAAATTAAGGACAAAGCCTTTCAGGAGAAGCCCTGCTCTTAAAACATTGATTGACACGTTGAACAGAGAGCACGCTAAATTATTGTTAAATATTTATATATATATATATATATTATCAATATCAAAATGGTAGTAGATTAATATCAATAGTGAAAAATCCGTTATTGTAATCAATAAATCACCGAAGGAAACTGGACTGCCTGTACAGTGTGTGTGACGTATGTATTAGACCAATAGGTTAAGTTAAATAGAGGACCAAAATCACAAAATATTATAAATAATTATTAGGTAGTGATTTAAAATATTGAATAAATTTAACATATATAATTCACAAGCGGGCTTGATGCCCTAGGCATTATCTAACAGCCGACCTTGGAGTGGCCTTCACAGTACAATGTGATTTCCCTTAAATATTGCCCTTATCTTGCAAGATGGAGTGACGACATTCGCAAAGTGGCCGGTGTGGGCTGGGTGAGAATAGCCGAAGATCGAAAGCGGTGGCGTGCATTAGGAGGCCTATGTCCAGCATTGGACTGACACAGGCTGATGATGATGATTGCCCTTATTTGGAATAAAATTTCGCATAGAAAATAGCGACAAAATTGCTAGCACAGATTTTATGAGCAATAAATACAATATTTATGAGCTTAAATGCCATAAATATTATTAAGCTTTAATGTATTTTAAGAGGTTAATAAATGCAAACAAAAGTACACAATCGTAGTAAAAATCAAATAAATATAACAGTCATAGTTTGCTTCACTTTTCAAGTATCAAAGTTACTCTCTTTTCTATAATAGAAACAAAACTTGATATGAATTTTAACAAAAAGAGCATAAGAACAGAAAACCAATATCTTAAGAATCGCTTCGAACAATTGAATCGGCAATATAAAAGAATGTAACGAAAGTTTTCATGAAGTATGACAAACTCAACAATATCTAGTTATTACGAAGTTCCATCTAAGTTTTTTACCAAAAGTATCTCATTAAAACTTATTTTCTTCTTGGAACATCAAGCGTCAAAAAAAGTAAAAACATACCTTCGCTTAAAGCCTCGATTCGTGAGGCTATTAAAACTTTATAACATCCCCATTTTAATAGAATACATGGTTGAGCACAACATCAGTTTGGGATCTAGAAAACACTAGGAAATGCGTAAAACTTTATTGTTGTCTATTTATAATTAAGATAAAAATGTTTCATGACTTAAATCACGTGCTGGACTGATACCCTAGAATTGAAGTGCTATATTAATGACGACGCAGAATAACATTCATGAAATGTTTCTGGGCATATTGAGCAGGATTGTAAAATATATTTGTGTACGATTGCTAGCGCTTAATCCTATTGTTTTTTTAACGAAACGTTAAATGTGCTCGATATAGTAATTTTCATTAATCGTGCTAATTGTAACTTAAATAGCGTTAATTATACACTATTGCTGTCACTTAAGTTAAGCAAAGTTGATAAAATCTTATTAAACTAGGTGACCGATTAAAGAGTAGTACCGTTATTGTGAGTTCACATATACCATTGATATAGATATTGTACACATGCAGTGGTAGATCCAACAGAATTCTATTCGCCTGGTGCTGAATCGCTTTCGGCTCATTGACTTCAAGACCTTTTAAATAGTTCATCTCGAACATGACTGACATGGCAGTTTTCAAAATTATACAAACATTTATTGGATGGAAAATGTACTTTACTCAGTTAAATTACAAAAATAACAAAGAAAAGAAAGCTATAAAATGAATCCTATTCTTAAAACAACAGGTTTGATATATCATCGTTTGATTGGCTTAAGGTTACGTTCTACAGCTTAGTGGATTTTGTTTAACAACAGACAGACGATACGTAAAATTGTCTCTTATGGAATAACAGAGAAACTACTTGTCGTTTCAATAAACTTTATTTTATCATTTTCTTTCTTTATTACGATACGAAGCTACTACATGCATATATGTGTGAACGTGTACATAAAAATAATAAAAACTTTTTGCGATCCTTTATTCCTTCTACAATGCTGTTAGAAATTTGAAATCAAATGAGCTTCTAACAGGTGTGCAATGCTAGATATAAAGTGCATTATCAATCTTTATATAAATACCACCTCTGTGCCGTACAGAGGAGCTATTTCCTCCTGAACGGATAGACCGATTTTAATGATTTTTATGTGTTAAAATGTATTCGACGACGGTTTAGATTCATAAATAAGAACAAAAGATGGCGCTGCAGTCGTTATCTCTATTTGTCTACACTGCAAAAAAGCAGTTCAATCCACTTGAACTTTCATTTCTTACTCATTTGTTAAATATACTAATCGCTTGTTTGTTAAGACGTTGCCCTTCATGGTGCAGGAACACGTCTATCGGGTTTGCTAGTAATATGAAAGTCATATTAAACACGCAAATAATGTTGCTGTTATTTCTGTTATGACTTTATTAATGATGGCACACCGTGGCAATGAATTGTTCGCTGTTCTAGTCGGAGAAAATTCTATTTAATTTCTTTTATTTTGAAAGTATTTATTTGAAGATGGAAAAAATCGTCCGGCTGAGTTCTTCTTGCTACTTGCTTCTTCTCAGGCTTCCATTACCGAACCGGTAGTAGATTAATTGACGAGCAATAAGGTAGTGAAATGCTCCTATGTTTAATAAAGATATTTGACTTTGACTCTCCTTTGAAAATTAAAAACCATATGTTTTGTACGATTTATCATTGTCTTTTGGCCTAAGCGTTTTTAGCGAGTTAGCGGTTTAAAAGATATGAATTATAATTGCATTATATCAATTAACTGTACAAATTAAAAAAGAAGACGTTTTCTAAAGCATAAATGTAAGTTTTTAATTCGTTCAGAGACATATCACAAGTATTGATAAGACAAGTATTTAAACTGATTTTTTTAACTTGCATTGTCTTAGCTGCCTACATTTTAAAAAGAATATAAAGCAGTCAGTTTATGGAATATACATTTTTAACCATCGTAAATTATGACGTTTCAAATAGTTTTATCATTAAATCAAGAGCTACAGCATTTAGTAATGATAGTGGTTCGCATACGCTGTATGTGTGTGCGATAAATATACATTTTAGCGAACTCCCTAAACATTGACACGAAAAAGGTCTAAAATGTAGTGAATAATTTAAATCAGTATTTTCGAAGAAAACTGCTAGCTTAGTTGTTTGTTTTGTGAATGCTAACTACGTGATTTCTAACCGTTTTCCGTGATTGCAGGTTAAGTGCGTTGGGTTTGTGTTTGCATTTCCATGGGCGCATGTAACACGGCTCAGTCGCTTCGTTAACGCAGATCGTTCCCGCCTTTTCCAAGTTATTTCAGCCTGTGGTACAGTTAAACAACATTTGTTTATAGCGAGTAAACCTATAAGCCGTATCACGGCTTACATTGGCCTTGTAATTAAAAGCTGTTCTACTGCGCTTTGATGGTATTTTCACATACTGTTAACTGGATTTTTGGCTATTAATATATAGAGACCTAAAAGAATGGTGCCATCCGTATACAAATGATGCCCGAAGAATTTTAATTATATTAAGAATAAGATTCAAATGATTGGTTCTCTTGTACATTGAGTATTACGATAAAAATGAGTTATTTGACTTATTTTATATACTTAAAAATATGACGTTCTATTAGTGATTGTAATTTAAACTTATTATAAGGGCACAATCTTACAATCACATGTTTACTTACTTCAGTGTGTCGTTGTGACATAACTTACGATATTTCTAAAAGCATTTGTGACATCCTCGATTAAATATAAAATTAAACGTCAAGTCATCTCTCTTCGTTAAAATAGCTCAACATTGTTTTATGGTTACGAGTGTGGATATACTCTTTCAATTTCACAAAGGTTAATGATTCCTGTGGATCCAATACTTACATTACAAAGCCGTTGTTCCGATAATGAGAATGACCAACCATGTCTGCGCCTATTATAGCGACTTGCCATTCTTTAGGCTACCAAACAACGGGAAAGTATTACAAAAAAAAACAAAGTTATTTTAAATTACTCATATTATCACTGTATCAAATTTAGTTTTATTCTTTACGCAGCACGATTCAAATAGTGTTTAAATCTTTGCTTTAAATAAAAAAATATTTTGAATACCTAAATATCCTTTTACATCAATAAATTATTTTAGTACGTCATGTCAACAATCTTGTATTGCTCCATCACAACAAAAATTCTGTCTGAATAGAAAAATTTGGTTCTGAATAGCACATTAATAGTTTTGTACTAAAATAATACAATAGAGAGATTTTTTTTAAATTCTTTTCAAGTATCAACAAAACCACTGTTCGAGCATGTTATATAAATTATTATTTAGGTCTAGATGCATGACATAATACAAAATTTGATTTAGTACTGCTTGCTAAATTTATTACACTTAACGAGCCAACCGACATTTACTACCAAATCTTAACTTTCTTAGGAAACCGACAAATGGCATTGCCAAAATTATGTTTAGAAATATTGATTTTATAACAAACATAAATAACTTGAAAAATTATGTCTTTCAAATATTTAAAGATTTATGATCCAGATGAAAAGTTCGGGTGGGCTCGAACCTGTACAAAGAGGCGGTCAGTGTAGTTACTGGGAGTAATTGGAGGCAAACATTTGAACGTTTAGCACAATTTAGCTTGTTAATACGGAATACCTGCAATTTGTAAAGCGATTTGCACTTGTCCTAAAAATATAAAGTGAAATGTTGGTAATTTATTTTGTTGACATTTATTAACAGATCGAGTCAATCACCGATAAATTATTAACAAAATTATGCAAAGCGATATGTAAAAAATCAATATTACAATCCCTTAAATACCATACGATGTCTGTTGGAAAGTTAGGCTACATAAAATTTAACCCTCCTTAACTTTGGCTTGCTTTTTTGGTTAAATTACAATTTTTGCAGTAGATTTTTAATTTTTTTCAATATCTTAAACACAGTATTAAGTAGTTATTAAAAAAAAAGTTTCAGAGAAGGTATGCCCAAAACTGCCGCTATCGATAAATCCAATTATACTCAATATACACACCTTTAGGGGATGTCAAAGAAAAAAGTTACTCCATTTAACAAATCCCACGAAATAATAATATTTATTTTTTTAACGTGAGTACATACGTAATATTAAAAAAGTTGTTATTTAAACCTTGAATACATTTATATTCATTGTCCAATTGAATTATTCAACAGTAGATTTTCATAGCTCTTTCTGTAAGTTCTATAAATTTTCCAAGAATTTTTCAAACCGATAAAGGTGGAAAGTTTGCACTCGCCGGGAATAAGAAAGAGCTTAGACGTGCATCACAGGTATATGTTTATTACGCAATACGACGGAAATCGAATGCTTTAAATTGCGCACACAAAGCGTCTTTACTTAATTTATTCCAAGCTGGTCTCCTAAGTTGAAAGTTTGCTTAAGTAGTTTGATTCTGTAATACGTAAGGTCACACTTAACAGACAAGATTTACATATCAAATCCAGTAATTTACAGATTTTTCGCGTTACTTAAATATATTTATTTTTTCCCGACGTTTCGGATTCTTTCCAGCATCCATGATCACGGGCAGGCTACGTCATCAGTCAGCCCGTGATCATGGATGCTGTCATCCGAATCCAATCCGAACGATGTCATTCGAAACGTCGGGAATAAATAAATATATTTAAGTAACGCGAAAAATCCGTATATTAGTGGATTTGATATGTATAATAATCGCGTAAATAAAAGAAATAACTGCCTCCGTAGCCTAGTGGTATGGGCGTGTGCTTTAGAAACCGGAGGTCGTGGGTTCGAATCCTGCGGGGACGCAACAAATTTTCATTGTTGTTTCCTGTTGGTTAGGGCAATTTGGGCCGATCACCAATTGTCTGAAAAGTAAGATGATCCATGCGTCGGATGGGCTAGTAAAAGTCGTCCACCCACCAACCGCATTGGACCAGCGTGGTGGGATACGGTCCAAACCCCCTAATGGATAGGGGTGTATTAGGGGAGGCCTATGTCCAGCAGTGGACTAACAAAGGCTGATGATGTATGTATGTATGATGTAAATAAAAGAAATAATTATGTGAGACAAGCTGTAATTAATATTAAGTATTTTATGATTAAGTTAATAGATATCTTACTGTATGGCCTTTAAATAACCGCACGAGCATGAAAATAAATATACCTAGTTAATTATAAATTATTTCAGTAACATTTAATTAACGGGTTAATCTATTTAAGCTGACTTATTGGACCAGCGTGGTGGGATACCGTCGACAAACCCCCTCATGTAGAAGGCGTGCATAAGGGGAGGCCTATGTCCAGCAGTGGACTGACACAGGTTGATGATGATGATTCGATATTCAAAACCAAAGAGCTTGCAATTGAAACGATTTTATATGACAGGAATAATGGAAATATTCCATTCCCGATACTTTTAGTGTAGCCTAATAATAATTTACGAAGCTAAACTTTCAATACAATTTTACTATTTAAATTGAAATAAATTGAGCGTTTATAAAATCACGTTCGCAAATAAAATTTGTAATTATTTTTGGCCGGTTTAAGTTAAAAGTTTTTCTTATTGCTTTGCTGCATCTCATGAGTTCCCATGAAGCCAAGAAAAATGAATTAAAATATTTGGAAAGTAGGAGTTTCAAGAAAGTCAAATTTATTAAATAAATATTCATTATTCTTAGATTTCATCAGATTCACTTTCAAACGCCGATTATAAGCCTTTCTGTTCTTAAGCTTTGGATTTATTCTAAACAATTATTATTACTTCCTGGAATAAGTAAAGAGTTTTTTCATCAGCAATGTTACTGTGGGAATAAAACTACTTTTATTTCCCTTCCGATTGTAAATGGACTATTGGTTATTTTTTTTTTACGTCCAATAGTCCTCCTGGCTTAGGTCAGAATGCTCGAGAGCAATACAAAATAGAAAAGGCCTTGTCCTTTATAAAAGTGAAGATACAAAATGAAACATTAATACTACTCCATGCCAAACGATAAATGACATTATCTTTCCTCTGCTCAAGTTTGTTTTTATTGTCAGAGTTTTGCAAATATAGCCATACAATTTTGGGGACAAACAAAAGAAACAAAAGTAACTTGTAGCACACTTCGTATTAGCATTTAGTTTAGATTGAGATAAAGGTATATTTTGTTTTTAATGTAAATATTAACGAATAAATTTTCAAGTAATACTTTATCATCATCATCAGCCTGCGTCAGTCCACAGCTAAACATAGGCCTCCCCTAAAGCACGCATTCTCCGTTAGGGGGTTTTTTAGACCGTCAGCTGGTCGCGCACCACGCTGGTCCAATGCGGGTTTGGTGGGTGGACCGACTTTTTACATGCCCATCCAATGCATGACTCATCTTACTTTTCAGACAATAGGGTGATCGGCCTAAATTTTCCTAACCGACCAGAAACCAACGATATCACAAGGTTGTTTATCTGCGGGGTTCAAACCCATGAACTCCAGTTTTTAAAACAAGGGCCAATACCGCTAGGCCACGGAGGCGGTCTCACTCTTACAGGAACTAATTTTATTGACATATGACACTATTTTGTTTTTTACTTAGATTCTAATCGTATTTGGCGGAAATAATTAAATTCGTAAAGGATTTCTAAGATCTTGTCTACGATCTCAATGACATGTTAAATGCAAGAATTGCGTCTTAGAAACCTATCGGTTCTGCCGTCACACTTTTAGTATTTTGTATTTTTTTATTTCTTTGTGTAGTTATAAAATCTCTGATATATTATTGCACATATACATAAGGATTTTTGTGTTTTCATTGATATAATGTAAAATTTTGTTACAAGTTTGGAATGGTAATATAATTCGCATCTATTAAACACTAAGTAATATATAAATAAAACATATTTTCTGAGACAAGAAAGTATAATAGGAACGAATGAAACTTTAACAAAAAAATATGACTGAAGTCTAACAGCGTATAGCTATTATACGCAATATATTATTAATAATAAAATTGATAAGAAAATTACGTTAAATTAAATTAAATGTAATAAAATTTGGTGGTCCTTATGACCACCGTAAAAAAATAAATTATTGCCTCTAATCGAAAGTCTTCGATATAGAAATAGAAGTATCTAGTGTGCACAGAGACGTGGCCGTTCGTTTATCGTTTATCTGATGACTTCCGTTGGTGGAGTCAACCATTACAACCCGGCGGAGTCGAGGGGCTGTGCAACTTTAAGCGTGCACAGGCTTCACCTCTTAATTTGTTGGCTAGCTCCGAGGGTCCCCAGAGGGAGACCTCGCTCAGGCTACCACTATTTTTAAACCGTCAGCGATCTAATCGAGGGTGCCCAGGAGGGCCGAACCTCGCTCGGTTAGTCGCTTTTGATCCTTCTAACCCGTTAGCAACATGTATCGAGGGCGCCCCGGTGGCCGAACCTCAGCTCGATCAGTTGCTTTAGGACATGTTAATTTTAAGCTAAAAACCGCTCTATCTAGTTGGTGAGAATCGGCCTGGTACGTGCCGAAATCTGTTGTACAGGGTATGCGTTTGCCCTCGGCGGCGAGGGCAATAGGTGTTCGATAGTACGATTTAACACGTGCTTGCACGATCGTTATATCGTCGTCCGGATCTGTAAGTATATGGCGCGGTCGCCTATATCTGACGTGTTTCTATGTTTAGGATGAACTAATTTGCGTGGTACGTAATCGGCGGCGTTACGTACCAGCTCATTCGGATGTTGCGAGCCGAGTCGAAAAATTTGATGATGCTTGTTTTAAAAGTTATGAATGGAGGGCAATTCAGGTCCACATGCGGTCAAGGTTGCGCACCACAGTGCACCCGTGGCCTGCGTATGAACCTGTTTTGCAGGAGCTTGGGTTTGTGGATATTGGATTGGGATGCATGAGCGAACACCGGACTGGCGT
This sequence comes from Lamproptera curius, assembly GCA_029286875.1. Taxonomy (NCBI): domain Eukaryota; kingdom Metazoa; phylum Arthropoda; class Insecta; order Lepidoptera; family Papilionidae; genus Lamproptera; species Lamproptera curius. Next base: position 128,094 of record JAGSMT010000326.1, read on the forward strand.
AAGTCATGATTGGACGGATAACTGTTTTGTATAAACACTTATTGCGCGAGACAGCTGCTTTTGGGATTGATTAACGGGAATAGGCGACCTAGGACGTAAGCCGCTCTGTTTTTGACCTGCTTGATGTGCGGCCGAAGCTGAGGATTTATCGAGGTTACCGGTATTTGACTGTGTTACCCATGGAATTGGGTGGTCGGAGTCGGATCATGGATGGGATCGTCGGCGGTCTGTGTGTAACAAGACTGCGCGCGCACTGATGGTTAATTTCGATCCTCCAACGTCGAAACCAGTCGCCAAACCCTGGCTGCGACTTAAGAACGTCCGTTGGATGGAGATGGGGCCTTATGCCGGATGTAAAATGCTGTTCGTCTGCGAACAAGGCGGTTCTAACTTTATAGTTGCGAGGGAGCCGTTGGTGTGAAGGGTGAAAGGACGGGGCCTAACACTCCAAGCCGGGTACTCCGGCTTTAGTAACGGGTGAGGTTTGAGTTTTTTTCCCCTCGACGCTTCGGAACGTTTCCAGAAAGTCTCGTATGATGAGTACAGGACGGTCCGGAACCCTCGACTTATATAACTTTATATAACCCGTCGTAACTTTTAATCAAGCCTTCCCCGTCGGGAAAAGCGCTTCTGATTTTTGGGTGTCATGCCGGGTTTGATGTGCTCCGTGATCGGTTACCTGATTGCGGGAATGTTGGGCCGAACTGGACTGGGATTGGGTAGCCGTTGCCGCCAAAGGTCCGCCCGGGCGGGTCAAACCTAGTCTTTCATAGATTTTCCCAAGTTAAAGCAGGCTAATGGGGCGATAGGAAGGTTGGTTGGTTGGGGGTTTTTCCCGGTTTGGAAGCCCATAACTTTTCCCTTCCAAGTGTTTGGTAATGGAAGGCCGTTATATATTAAGGGACTAGGAGGTTGATAAGAATTAAGGTCAGGAAGAATCTTTGTAACCGGGTTTGATTCCCATCGGTGCCCGGGGCTTTCCGTGGTTTAAAGCTTTTTGATTAACGTTCGACTTTGCTTTCCTTGGGTGTGAAGTACGTCGCGTGGGGTAGATGCGTCCCGGTCAACCTCACTCTCCTTGCGGGATAAGGCGGCCTCCCCGGTTTGGCTGGGCGAGCATTGAGCCTCAGGACTGTCGGCCAGGGTTTCGGCTTTCCTCATCAAAACGCTGTGGGCTTGTCGGGTTGGATGGTGGCCGGGGTTGGATGGCCTGCCGCCGCCTTTTTAAGGCTTTGGGAAGCCGAAGGCCACATTGGAGGGGAATGAGGTTGCTCAGTCCTATCCCCGATCGTTCCGGAATTCAGCCTAACCGCATCTTGGACTGATGTTCAAGGGCGCGTAAGCTGCCCCAGTTTCGCTCGGTTGGATACCAATCGTGGGCGCGAATCGCGGCTCTCTTGCGTCAAAGGAAGGTCCTTGATTCGTTTGGCAAGGCCCAGCGGGGTTTTCCTCCCGGGATTTGCCTCGAGGAGACCCTCGCGACACTTTGGACTGACTTGGGAACCATGGCGGCGAGATTCCGTCGTGAAACGGTGTTTGGGGTATTGGGTATGGTATCTAAATGGGGTGAAGCTGGTAAATCGGCTGTGACTTAGCTATTCGTCGACTTTAGTTCTAAAACTTTGTGTTTTGGTGATTTGGGGTCCTAACTTTAAGGCACGGGACGGTGGTCTGAGGGTTGGAGTCATCGAAACCTCTAATGGCCTTCTAAAACGAGATTGGCGTTTTTTGTTGAATATCAAACATCCGTTTTTGTCCTACGTGGGAAGTGTGTTTGCCTCAACAGCGCAACCACCTGAAGGTTAAATCTGACAATTCGTCTAATGCTAGACCCCGGTTTGTGTTATTGGGATTCCCATCAATTGTCCTGTTGAAATCGGCGAGGATGACGGCGTCTCCAGGATAATAGCGTCTCGAAAATCGGATTGGGTGATGCATGGTGTCTTGCATATTAAATATAAAACTATTGTAATCGGCGCGTGACCGGGGCCTTTAACCACCCGATCGAGGCTTCTAAATGCTTTAAATTAACGGCTTTCGTTGCCGCAGGTGCAGTGACTTTTATAATAAATGAAAGGTGCCGCCGTGTGAAGCCCGGTCCTTGCATTTCTTATGATAAAAATTAGCAATCTTGGATCTCCTCTTTGGGCTTTGGAATGCTCCCACCAGTAGAATGTCTACGTCGTTTTCGCGAAGAATTCCTTTGACCGGTCGTTTTGTTTTCTGAGACCGTTTGCGTTGAAAAAGACTAGGTTGAATGGCTTGGCTTTACGCGGCCCGGGCCGTTTTACAAAGGTTGGGGTGTATTTCCATTTAGTTCCCACGAATAAGTTCGTCAGGTTTCCTGTTACTTCGGAGTCAGCTAAGCGGGCGGTAAAATTCCAACGGTGGCTCTAACTCGGGGTGAGCCTATCGACTTTAAAGTCTACCTATTAACTAACAATGGTGTTGGTCCCGACTTCGGCCTTGCAAACGGCGCGGGGGCGCTTCGTGGGCCTTGGCCGGGTTCGGCGCGCGGTTGCGGCGCCTCGCGGGCCTTTCGGCGATTTGCGGGGCCGGTTGTTGCCATGGCTGGCGGGGCGCTTACGCGGAGCGCGGGAATCTGCCACGCCGGGGTCGGAGGGGCGGGAAGGGGTGAAGGTTGGCACCGGCGGGCGCCTGGGATGGTGGATGGGTAGGTGGGTCTCCGGCGGGGCCTTTAAAGGGCCCCTGGAATGGTTAGCCCGTTGGCCTGGGCACAGCAGTTTGCATGCCGGCGGTTCTTTGTAGCAAAGGAACCTTCTCGGTCCCGGGTGTGGGAAGCACGGGGTGCCATGGTCCCCTGGGCACTTCACCCCAACAGGGTCCTTGCGTGGCAATTGCGGGCCGTGTGTCGAATTTGGCAGTTTGGCACTGCCCTACCGAATCGGGTTCGTAAAACCGACCGATGTCCCTGTAAAAGGTCATAAACTTTCTTGCCCTCCGGAAGGCGTTCGGCGTCGAAGGACCGACGTTGTTGGCTTTTGCCGGGTTGGAACAGCCTCTGAGCCGGAATAAGATCTTATATTCTCCGGTTTTGATTTAAAATATCTTGTGTTGGGGTTTTCAGCCCGGCGGCCGCGGCCACTGTTCCGAAGGACGCGGCTCTTCCGGAGCGCAATGTGTAAATAATACTGCCTCGAGCAGATTTTGTTGCGGGCCTTGCACCGTTTAATTATTTTGATCCCCTGGCGGAATCATTGGCCGTAATTTGACGCGGTTGGATGGCGCAGACCGTAGTTCGGCCCACTTTTCTTTAACCCTAATGAAGGGCGGTGGCTTTTTTGTCTCTGGTGGGGAACTGGAACTTGCTTGAGGCGGCGGGCGTGGGTTCTTGAAAGCAGCCGAAGTTGAGGCCGTGATGCGGCCGGCTGTGGCCCGCCGGTTTGCCGTAAAGCGGGGGGTTTGTCTACCGGCCTCGGGCCCTGGATAATTCCGGTCCGACGTTTCCCTTTGGTTTAGTGGGTCGGTGTCGGGATGATCTGGTGACGACCTGTTTTGCCTTTTTTCGGTTGGATGGGGCAAAACCTCCTGCGTCTATGTCCTCAATTCTCCCGGTGTCCGGCCCCTTTTCTCTTCGACTTCATTTCAGGTGGACTTGAAAGGTGGTTTTGGATGGGTTCGGATCTCCCGGCCCCCTTTGTTGAGCGCGGTTTTTGATTTTCCGCTGTTGTTATTCCGGCGGGGGCCCCGTATGGCCCAGGTCTTTCCCTTTCCTCGTTGTGGGCCAACCCTCGAGGGGCTTCCTTCATCAAAATGCCAACATCTTGAAGCGATGTTGCCCAATCTGTTAATTTCTTTGGCCAACCTGCAACACCCGGTGAAGGCCGGGGTTGTGGCCCTTCCTCCCCCCCCAGGTGACGGGGTGTGCCTTTCGTTAAAAAGGCACGCTTTAGGAACCAGGTGAATCCTGGTTCTGCCTAGTGCAGCCAAATGTAAATAAATTACAATTTAACGGGTGGTGGCGTGTTGATTTTTATTAACTACGTTCGCGGGAATGGCGATAATTTTTGGAAAATAAACTAATATGAAATTTCCCCTTCCCAACAAAGGTGTCAAACGCTGTAAAGGGAAAATTAAATGGATAAACAAAATCAGGAACACTCACCCGACCGGACGGCTCCCAGCTATTGCGCGCGGGCGTACGCCCAACGCGTCGACACGGCCCTTGGGCACCTGACCACTACACTGTACTGCCAACGCGGGGCGGCCTCTTACCCTTAGGTTTTAAAAAAAGAGGCTTAAAGGTGCTTCAGGGGCTATGGAAAGGGCTTAGAAACCCTATGGGGATGAATTAGGAATGGGAGGAGATCCATTAGGAGGAATCAAAAGTCCCGACATAGCCCAGCTAATTATCCCCTTAAGTTGAAAGCATAGCGATAAAAGCCGCTAAAAAGTGATGGCCGGTGGGAACCCGAAAAGTTGAAAAGAAAAAAAAGTAAAATGGAGGTCCACGTAACCCGGGGCATCCACCCCCTTTGGTCCAGACGAACTGATAAAGTTGCAGGGGCCCTTGGATGCGGTTTGCCCGACGGGTTATATAAATCGTTGGGAAGCCGTTATTAGTAGACCCAGATGGCATTGGCTGAAAGATGTTACATGACCCCTTAAAAACCATTTCCGTTTCTCCGCTTTTAAATTTTTATTCAATGTTAAATAAGAAAATCTCAGCCGCAAAAAGCGTGGAAAAATGCCAAAAAATATGGGTTTCAAAGCTTCCGGGCAACATCGAACAATTCCAGCCCTCCATATAATGATAAACCTAAATATTTCTATAAATATTACATCAAATAACCATATTTTTATTCACAAACAACATAGTCTATTTTTAAAAATACCATGTTTGTTCCAGAAATTTTCCACACAAAACCAAGGCCCATATTTTTTAAAAATATGGCCATTTTTAAATACAAAAACTTCTTTAAGTTGATTGATTAGAGCGTTTAAGAACGTCTCTGCAATAAAATGGTTAATTATTCTATCAAACTCTCATTCCGGGATACACGAAAGGAATATACTCTCTGTATCCCCTAAAAGAAGGAAGTAAAATAAGTTATTCATATAAACCCTCTAGCTTTATACCACGATCCAAATACTAAAAATTTCCCAAAGTTCGGTTTGAAGTTCACCGTTTTTGGTAACCAAAAACCCTGAGTTTATCAACTATCTATTTTCCATCGTTGAAAGGTTAGTGTTAAATGGAAAATTATAATCGTAGTATTAATAATTTATAAAAAGACCAAAAGATCACTAAGTTAAGTTGGTATTAATCCTCCCATAATGAAAACGTGTAAGTAAACTTTGGAATAAAAACCTTTGTTCCGGTATGTGGAGATTGGGTTGGAATCGGCATTAAAGCGGCCTATCCTTAACTCTTGAATAGTGGAAGGCACCTTTCTGAACATTAAAAACATGCTGATTTGTAAACCGGGACATTTTTAAGAAACAACGCATCACCATTTGTGAAAATTGTGTATAATTTTCTTTGAATTACCTTCACGACGATGGTTACAACATTCTCATTCATTGCTGCTTTCACGTTTTTAAAAAAGTATGTTCCTGTTATTGCATTCAATAAATTTTAAATTACCCATGTTTTTTTGGGTCCCACAAAAAAAGAATAAAAGATTTTCAAAATTCTTTTAAAATAAAAAATTTATTTTTAAATAAATGTACCAAAAATTTACCTGTTTGTTTTAAAACAAAATTTTGAAAATTTTTGGTAATTTTTTAAAAAATAGTTTTTCTTTTATTTTATGGACTTTTTTAGAAAAAATTTTTAGTTTTTTTAAATAAAACAGTAAAATTCCCATAATTAGGTTAAAATTTTTTTTTGTATTTTTTTGGGGTTTTAATTTTTTAACCCAAATAAAAAAAAAAAAAATTTTAAAAAATATTTTTAAAAAAGGATGGAAAATTCAAAATTTCCCGTTTTTCTTCTTTAAACAACCTTTTTTTTATTTGGTTTACGCAAATACTTGACATTAAAAAAGGACTTTAGGTTTTCCTTGCTGAAAACCATTCCAACCAAAATTTTGGAAAGAGGTTGGTTTTCCCCCGGGCCGTATTAATGTTAAAACAAACCCTTACCCTTTTGGTGATAAAATTTTACCTGGGCGCATGGGTTCACGCCATCGGTTTCGGCGAGATAGGCACCGTGGTGGTTCCTATGTAAAGGAAACTTTTAAATGTAAAGAAAGGTAGGGTAAAGCGTTTTTTTGATCGAAATTAAAAGTTGTTGTACGTAACGCAAAAAGCATAATATTTTACGGATTAAGCGAACAAAAATAAAAATCAAAATAATTATTATGTGTCTGACGTTATCCAAAACATTTACCTGTTATTGGAATTTCTAAAGGATTTTTTGTACCAAAATACAAGAAATAAAATTATTTCTTTTTGTTTACCAAAATACTAACATTAATACTATCTTATTAAATAAAATGTCTTTGGTTTTATCCGTTTTGTTACATTTTAAGTTCCCCGTTTTGAACCTTTCACGGGGTGACGGGGCACTGGATTCATGCCCGGTTGCCAGGTGACGGGGTTTCCAGATTTAAAGTAATTAATTATTGTTTATCTGTCTCCGACCTAAAAAAATCCTGTTTTATCATTACGAGTTTTTATCTTGGGGTTTAAATTTTAATTTATAATTATAGTCCCAAACGATGGTGGGAAACCATCTTTCTAAGAAAGTTTGTTTTAACTAATAGCCTCGGATCATCCTTGGGGAACGGTGTTCTTTGCGGGTTTTGTGGTCGATCAAATCTGAGAAATGGTTTGGTGATTTAAAGTATGGCCCACACAACACTGTCCCAATTTTTCCATAAATTCTATTTTCTGGAGGTTCAAAAATAATTTTTTAAGAATTTTTTGTCTTCCTTGTAATTTTAAAACAACATTTTTATATTTACTGGGTTAAGACTTTTAAAATAAATGGAGCCCCAATATGCATAAATAGAGTAGCTGAAGGTATGTATATACATAGGGTTCTACTTCCCCGTATGGTATTTTAGTGGTATCCTCTTGTTGGACCTGTAATTTAGAAACCAGAGGCGATCTTAATATGATG
>JAGSMT010000327.1:0-135943 GCA_029286875.1 Lamproptera curius
GGCCTGTGACTTTGTAAGAGATGGGGACACTATTCTCCGCGGTTCTGTTTTATTCATAGGGGCAACAAGAGGACCTTGGAAAGAATACAATAACATAAAAAATATTGTTTAAACGATATATACATTCCTTATCGGGTTAATATAGTAGTACCAAGTAAAAAATGCAATAGTAATATATTTTTTTGTTAATTTATTTATTAACATTTCACCGGAGATGTGGTGTTAAAAGGCCGAAGGCAGTGGATACATTCGATAAAGACTACTGATTTGAAATGAGGCCACCACAGGGCTGGTAGTGTTATATTAAAAATAAATTGTGTTCCTGATACATTTGATCCTGGCTGCCATTGTCAAAGCTGGCGTAAGGAAATTTTAGCAATAGGACGGGGTGAAATCATTAGTGTTGATGGCCCAATAACAGGGTTCCTTATTCGATGTTGGCGTGACATAACCCTAATTCGTATAAATATTGCTAAATAATAACAAAAAGTAGTTACAACAATTCATTTAACTCTTGACTTGGCATATTATATTTAACGAGCTGAGATTTTCTTAAGTTGTAATACTATTGAGTTCATTTAACATATATCCCAGTCAGATATTTGCGCCACAAAACGATTAATGCATGGTGATAGGCGTCACTCACTCCATTAAATCGCTTAGTAATCCCCGTTAATCTAATTGTTTTCTGTTCGGAGCACCGTTGCTTGCGTAGATTGATAATTCACTTTGCTACACGGCTCGCCCTTACACTTGATTCAAATTGGCGTATTGTACACCATCGCTCTAAACTATTTACTTTTAGTTCATTAAATTAACAGTTTAAGTTGTTGTCAGTGTGTTGTTAGATTGCTTTCCGGTTCATGCCTTGCGTCTCTCTTACACTCGAGCGTTCTTACCATCGGAGTAAACAAATAGTGAATGTATTTATATTTACTATTTATTATTGGATCCTTCTTCCTACTACACGTATGAATATTCACATTACAATCATTCTACGACTAAAAAACGTTGCCATGAAAACTTTCGCCCGTGTACCGATTTCGCAGGCAAATAATTTCTTTCTAATACAAATGTATTGCAACTAATATATTGAACTACAAATACTGCGAATGATGAGTGATATATTGATATGTATAAATACTGTAATAAATACGTATATGTTAATCCAGCAAACACGTAATGTTTTATATTTGTTCCTTGTTGTTAAGGAGGACTTAAGATACCAACAAAAAGGTCAAAAAATTATGTTTAATCAATCGTTGATATAATATAATTTTTTACTCGTTAATAAACATGTAAATATGTATTGACTATTTTTAAATTAACACTACTGTTGTTACGTAACATGTAGTATTGTATTAAATAGGCTGCCAAGCCTTGAATGTAGCCGCAATGGGGAATTTAGCTGTGACATAAATGTCGCCGCACAACGTACGCTGTATAACAGCCATAATCACTAATTAGCTCATTGGATAATGTGTGTAAGAGCAAACGCGTTGTTCGTAATAAAAATGTATCTAAATGATGTATATTTATAATATGTCCATAATATCACTGGCTCATTCTCTAAAAATGCCTTTACCGATTGTCAAATAAACCAATAACAATAGAAAAAACAAAATCAAATAAGTGAGTAATAACAATATATCTTATTATAGATCTAGATGTTTATTTTGTAATCTATACTCTGGTTATTAATGATTTGTAATAAGATAGTATGTTCATCCGAGTAAAAGGCTGTTATTAAAACTTACAATAAACTTATCATTTTAAAATTAAATACGACGCAGAGCGAGATTTACTCATCTACTGAACTTGAACAGTTTACGTATTGCTATATAAATTCGTTCGTAATTTTAAAATAAATAACTACCTTTTACAAATTGTTCGACTTTTTATACCCGTACACTTGAACTCTTTACTTAGAAGTCACGTTGTTCCACATAAGCGTTGCGTTAAAAGCTTTTACAGCGTTTTGTATTGCAGGTTAAGAGCAGATTGCTTTTCAGCCTCCGCATGTGTAACTTTCGCTTTTATGCGATCCAACAATTGCTTTTTATTTATGTTACATCCAGGTGAGCGTTCACAGTGGTGCTATTATTTTTTACAACTGTGACAAATCAAAATAAATGCTACGAATGTAAAATAATAATAGACCGTCTCCGACCTTCAAAAATATTAAGATGAGTCCCATTTTATCATAATACTTACTTTGTAAGCCTTACTTACGTGTTACTTGGCTGCAAAGTAGAAAATTTTAAAATGCAATTGCGTCTTTTTATATTTTAGTTTATTATTATTAGAAAATAATATTTAAATCTCGCTTCTGACATGTATTGCAATTTTTTATCATCATGGGCAAACCACACCGACATTTAGAGGTTACGAAAATTGAAATTTTGACCTATCAGTGTACAATCATTTCAGTTTAATCTGAAATCATCACAGCATTAGGTACCTATGTATGCACCATTATTGTTTTCTGATTTATCTGCTGGTATAGGCTTCATTAAAACGTTCTTATTAAATATGAATGATACATATTTTGGTTATATTTTCAGGAACTACTATAACATTATTCTGTGTGTGCTCACGGCATTTCAGAAGAACACTTAGAAACTAAGCGTCCTTGTTCAAATAGATCATTTGTAAGTTTACTAGGCTGACCTATGCAGTACGAAATACATTTCGGTAAATGGAAAAAGAATATAAATAACCGTGGCTCATAGATCATATATCACGTTATTAATAAAAAAGAAGAAATGAAGGTCTTTCTTTGTGTTTTTATAGTCATATAAAAAAAATTCAATTAGATAGAATTCGAAAAAAAAAATCGGTAGGAGGATTGCCACGCCGAGGTGGCAACAGTTGGAACATGCCTCGGATAAATTGTGTATATGGCGAAAAATGTATTTTATTACGTACCAGGGTTTGCTCAAGTTAGGTATAGATATATAATAAAGTCATTATAAACTTAACTGGTCAGTAGCAACGGTATATAACACAACTATTTTAATCAACTGAAGCGGAAAGCCGTGTAAAAATGTGAACTATTAATCCACGCAAGTGACGATGCCATGTTAAGAAAACAATAAGGTTAACAGAAGATTACTTAGTAACATAATATACATCCAACAAAGTTGATGACGTCAATCACTGTTAATTGTGTTGATACAATCGTTTTGCAAATGTGTAATCTAAATATAATAATATCAAAAGTTAAAAAGTCAACAAATATTATCTTATTATCGAAAGAGGATTTAATTTTGTTGAAACTGAATTCGACATTTATTATACGGGGTTCCAAAATTAAATATGATAAAACCTTAGATGTTGACAAAAACCTTTTTTTTTAACATAAAAAATAACCAAAATGTTTACCGTGACAACTTCTTATAAAATGGTTCAAGATTGGGACGCACTCTTGAAACCTGCGTCACTGAACCGCTCACGTCCCGCTATCCATAAGCAACCATAAGAGAAAAGGAGAGGCATGCGTCTCTCTTACTCGTGCGCAGTTGGTCTGCTTTATTAAAGTGAGAGAGAGAGAAAGAGAAAGGGGGTTGATCCTTATTCCTACAATACAAATGAATATTCACATTACAATCATTCTACCACTAAAAACGTTGTCACGTATAACTTTCGCCTGTATACCGATTTTACAAGCAATCAATTTTTTAGTTACATTGATAAGATGTGATGAATACTATTAAAATAGTAACCATAAATTATCATAGTAAATTAGATGAATACTGTTACAAAATAATTTATGATGTTCAACAAAAGTTAAAGTACTTTAGCTTATACGCTACTAAAGTCATAAAACATTTTTATTTTACAATATCTAAGTCTTAAAGCGTTCTCTTAAAGCAAGGATTCCTGAAGACATCGCTGTGCAAACTAAAACATTCCGTATAACATTTTCCAGCTCATCGGAGGAAACAAAAGACGATTTTGATTCTAGAAAATATCAGTGGATTGATTATCGAATAACATTTATTTCCTTAAATTCTCCAAAGTTACTCGACTTATATTGTGAAGGGCTATATATGTAGCCCTATTTTTTCATGTAATATAATGAAGTTACAGCATAGCTTGCAGAATATTAAAAAATACGAATAATTTACATTGTATTTTTATTAACTGTAACTGTACCTGATTTTTTTTATATTCAACAAATGTGTACTGACTAAATGCTTTCAGTTTGCAAATTGTATGTCAAATGATGTATACAAAAGCACACGCGATTATATTCACAATTAATGGTATAAATTAAATTTGATTGTTATGCTGAAGTTTCTTTTTAATATATGCGAGGGCATAAATATTAAACTAGGTTTTGGTCCTAAAATAATTCCATGCATACGAAATTGGGTGAGTTCATTAAAAAACTCATCTATGAAATTTTTAACGCCTTAGTTCAGTTTTTGAAAAATACGCCAGTGTTATGACATTGCGTCAGTAAAAATTGTGCTAAAAAGTGTCTAGGACGAAAATTGCTATATAGCCATTCTACAATTGATAGCAACAATTGTTTAAGCGTTCTACTTTAGTTATATTTTCAAATGTTCTTCTGTTATTATTATTGTGCAATAATTAAAATATTTGCAGGTCTTAACCGGAGTTAATGGTTTCGAATCCCGCGGAGATACAACTTTGTATCAATGTCGTTTTCTGGTTGGTAAGGAACCTGAAAAGCCTGACCTACCTGAAAAGTGAGATAATCTATGCGTCGGATGGGCATGTAAAAAGTCGGTCCACCCACCAATCCACATTGGACCAGCGTGGTGGAATACGGTCCAAAAACCCCCTTATGGAGAAGGCTTGCATTACGGGAGGCCTATGTCCAGCAGTAGACTAACAAAGGCTGATGATTATGATGATGATGATTACGGGTAGCGGTGCAAACTTTTTTTGATTGTTTGAAACGGTATCCGATCTTAATCATTTATCTTTTACTCGATTAGTAGTAACTGTAATCCCATTTTAATCATTTAAGTTTGTTAAGTAGTTTAATAGACATTTTATTGTTTTCAAGCCGTTTTAAGATAACTTATGTACCTGAGTTACCTAAGGATAATTTTAGCTCATATTCCGAATAAAAATAAGGTTTTAGGTCTCTTTATTACCTGCAACTTTATTTAATTTAATTTCCATAGGACTTGTATTTATACGAATATGCAATCACTTACTAATTAATAAGTATAAACGTTTAAATATACTGTAGACGTTCCAAAGCTAATTTAGGACAGTAGGAATACTACATGCGTCGGATGGGCATGTAAAAAGTCGGTCCACCGATCAACCCGCATTGGACCAGGGTGGTGGGATACGGTCCAAACCCCCTAATGGATAGGGGTGTATTAGGGAGGCCTTTGTCCAGCAGTGGACTATCAAAGGCTGGTGATGATGATGATGAGGAATACTACGTCAGTCCTTATGCAATACAAAATTTAGGGTTTAAGAATTTTACAGTTTATACATATTAGTCGATTCCGACTACGGCGACCGATCTGTACAAAAACAAATCTCTTATTTGCAAACTACGCAGGAGATATTCTGTACGAGCCCTTTGCGCTAGGTTTTAGAAATCGGAAGTCATAGGTTCGCATCCTAAGGGCAATTTTTACTATTTTTATTCCAATTTGGTCATAACATAAGCTGTTCAACTGATTGTTTGTAAAGTAAGATGATACATACGTCGGATGCGCGTGTAAAGCGCCGAAGAAAGAGGGTGTGCAACTGTGTTTGGGCGTATATTAAACGAATCACATTCTAGTTGTTATACATACGCCCCCCTAGGATTTGGAAAAGGCCTTAAAAGTCATAAACAACACACTCAATACACACACACACAACCTTACAGTAATGCTCTTTTAAAAATACCGCCACTACAGTCTAAATCTCAATATCGTTTAAGGTATTGATGTAATTAAAATGTCGTCTATGGAATTAAAGATTTTTTTTTAAATCCATTAACTTTTATGTAAACTTACATTATATTATCTTAAATGAGCTTTGAATATGCCTCATTGCAATTTTTAACAATATTTTAAATTAAAATGGTTATTGTGTGTTAATCTTACAACATACTTATATACTCTTGCGGACTTTATTGTAAACCAATCCAAGAAATACAAAAATGTAAAACATAATTACAGTGTCAGTGCCAGTATATCTTTAACGGTTTTGCCAGTGTTTGCAATTTAACTGCACGAGGTTGTGATTTTTGGTGCCGTAGTTTTTACTTAACACGAAATTCTTAAAAATAATGGGATTAAATGACAGCTAATATCCATAATTTAATAAAAGATTGTAAAAATAGGAACGTAGCAACAAGGTAACATAAAAACATACGCTCAGAATTGAGTACCTTCTTTTATGGTTTAAGTCAGCCAAAATTAAAGCATTTTCAAAGCAGTTTTGATCCTCGACCAAGTTAATATATTCTAAAATATACAATTTCATTTTATTAGAACGTATATTCTTTAGTATAAAATAGTAATATCTTATGGAGTAGTACGAAAATGATAAAAAATATCAATAATAATAGTTTCGAGATAAATGAACTACATCGATTTTTATTTTAAAATGTGTCTTCCAAAAGTTTTATCGGTAAATTTAGAAGCTTGTTAAATTAGAAAATAGTACATTGCTACCTACGTTTAAATATAAATATCTTAAAATTCATAAATAATTTAAGCGACCGAGGCAGATGATAAGAAACTGCACTCACGCGCGACCCGGATCGATGGAGGGAGAGCAACGGAGGGCGAAACACATTGAAACATAAAGTAGCACATCTAGCCATTTGACAATAATTTCTTCCGGGCGTGACTAGAATTGAGTCAATACGTCAGTGATGACTTTCGGATATCCCATTCATTGCTCGTAGAGGCAATATTCGTCTAAAATAAAGAGTTATTCGTCTACTATTTTTCAACCCAATTGTGTTATAAGTGCACAGAGTGACAAGTATTTAATCGTAATATAAGCAACAATAATATTATTTTTGAAAGAGCATTACTATAAGGTTTGTGTGTGTTGTTTAAGGCAATTTATCATAAAAAGTGGTACCGTAAAATTAACATTTATATTTTCAAATACAAAATCCTAGAATATGTACTAAACTACATTTTATTGGTACATGTTACTACGCCAAAGTTAATTTGTAGACCGTTATCCAACAATCAAAATGTGATAGAGTGTCACTCATTTTAATACGTTACGGTGCCGTGCGACTACGACGTAGTGTTCAGTCTCCCTATTTGCTACCATGGGTGTCATAAGACGTGCCTAAGTAAAAAGCCATACTAATATCATCTAGTGGCGTCCGACAGATTGAGGCATAACTATTTTCACTTCAGATCCTAAAATACTGAGACGGCAACCGGATATCAGCGTTAAAAAGTCTGGAGAGGCTGTCAACTGTCAATGTAATCGCCAAGCAAGGCAACTACGGCCAACTCCTTTATAATGTGTGAAAAAAACGTGGAGCCCCCAGTATTCAGTAGCTCTGCTATTCCGTGCTACGGGAGCAGCCATGGTAACAGTCTTTGGCGACCCGGCGTGAGCTGACCCGCGCGGGCCTCTTCTCTCCGGGATGTCCCAACCGTCGCTTTAGGTGCCGTGCCGGAGCCAACAGCACGGCATCCCCTCTTGAGCCATTCTCTGGGCGGCGGACGCCCTCTTGCCGGCCGCCAGGGAAGATTGCGTGCGTACGCCACTCTTCGGCGCCTGACCTTCTTCTGCGGATGGCCAGGGCGCTCTTTCGCTCTCTAACATCCTGCGCACTACGGCAGGAAGCAAAAGGTTGGTGACGTCGCCTCCTTGCGCCAAGAGGCTGACCAACTGGATCAAGATTTTTTTTTTTTATAGCATACGCGAGCGGACGAGCAGTCGGGCCACCTGATGGGAAGTGGTCACCGACACCCATAGACGTTGACAATACCAGTGGTATCGCCGACGCGCTGCCTACCGTGAGACATAAGGTGTTAAGTCTTGTTTACCCAGTAAATACGCTGGCTACGGTCCCCTTCAAACCGGAACGCAGCAGTGTTTTCACACTACTGCTTCGCGGCCGAAATAGGCACCGCGGTGGTACCCACCCAGACGGTCTCCTGTAAACAGGGGACCTACCACCGTTAGATTAGATGACCTAACTTACGCAGTTCAGAGAAGGTTCCTTGTTATTATTTCTCTTATTTCTGAACGAATAATACATACGGTCGACATATTCACATTATTAACAGGAAGTCCCTATATCATTTTAAATTGGCATGACATCTTTTGTTTATAACTTTTACATCAATAAAATATTTAATCCTCTTTAAACGCCGCAATCAAATATCTAAATAGACTCATTCAATCGCAAATGTAATACAGTTAAAAGATAAGGACTGTCAGAGAAGTCCATAAGGAAGGGTAAACAAGGGTATTATTATCGTCTTAGCATGATCCTATATCGGATCCGTCGTTAATTAATCCTTAACCGTTTTGTGAAATAATGTTATTTTAAGTGTGTACCTATTCTTTATTAAGCTATTGTATATTAAGATTAAATAAACATATTCTGTAATAAATAGTACATAAAACATAATGTCCGCCTAGTCGATTTTTTGTCAACCGTGATATTATATTGCAAAAGTGTACGCGCAACCACAGATACACTCCGTCTATTTTCACTTTATAGATTGGACGGATAACCGACAAACTTGGATGATCAGCCTGCATTGCCCTAACTAACTAGGAAACGACAGTGAAAAGTTATTGAGTCCCAGCAGGACTTCTTACTACTACTAGGCTACGGAGACGGTATACAACAAAAATACTCTTGTAGCCCTTAAATTTAAGCAATTTTTTACCGAAACTAAAAGTAGGACATTTATTTTTATCAAAGAATCATTATATGTAGTAACAAGTAAAATAAAAAAGTTGATTTCTATGTTGTGGTGTGCTTTATTACAATCTTCCTCTTCTTAGTCGAGCGCTCTTGACAGAGAGGTCTTGCCTGTTGATGGACAGGGTTGCGAGTCGACGTCATCGATGGCTTCCTGGGCGGCGATTTCCAGCATAGCCTCGTTTCCGAAGGTATGTCCAAAGAACTTTAATATTCTTTACGAACTATAGACAAATATATATATAGTTAACAATAATATATGAATAAATATTAGGGGATGTTTTTGTCAAACTTCGTGATTTTGACAAAATGTTTCTATACATATCCTTGTCCCTTTACGGTATCCGCATTATAAGCGCGAACCGTGCCTGGAAATTCATTACGGATGCCACGTCACTATTGGTTGCCGATACAAATACACGGAATCGATATGAGCATTCCGGCGACACGCTTCTATGGAAACCTTGCAAGTTTATTGGAACCGTTTATGAAATAGTTCAAATGTCCATGACATGCATTAAAATTTTTGGTATATAAGTTAGAAAAAAAGTTTAGAATAGTTTAGAATTGAAAGAGTTTTATATTTTTTGTTTTGAAACTACCGCACAAAATATTTATAATTTCTATTTATATTGAACAAAAGGTACATTAATAGGGCAAATTGTGCGAGCCATTTACCTGAATAACAGTTTCTACGTATAGCGACAGTCATCAGACCTCCACAACCTAAAGGGTAAACTCATTCTACCTATTTAAATCTTGTTTGGTAGTACGGACACTGAAGAGTATTTTTATATTTGAAACAGAACTATAATTACTCATTTCATATATCCCGTCTGACCCCGTAACACTTGGGTAAAGTTAATTTATAAGCAGTGCTCCTAAATTACTGGAATAGGTGATACAGTAATTGAAGTTAGAATAATCATTCATGCGAGAGTAATAATGCCCTCGTTAATCCTGTGGTACGATATACTCTGACAGTTTCTGTAACTGTGTTGAATTAATAAAGTATCAAATTGTCATTCAAACCAATTTTCGTGCACATTATTATACACCACATATATCCTCGTTTGAAAATTACCTTGGTGGTTAGTGATAGTTAGGGCAGGGATAGATTTTAACGCTCTTAATTTTACAACT
Source organism: Lamproptera curius (assembly GCA_029286875.1). Taxonomy (NCBI): domain Eukaryota; kingdom Metazoa; phylum Arthropoda; class Insecta; order Lepidoptera; family Papilionidae; genus Lamproptera; species Lamproptera curius. The sequence goes on from JAGSMT010000327.1 coordinate 10,046, forward strand.
TTTTCGATACAGCAATCTGATGATTTTACTAACCACAAACACAGTATCTACTGGTGTTTTAAGCCAAAACTATAAGTTTCTTATTTGGGTGCTAGTAACAATCCGCTAGTAAGTTTTAATAGTATTCCAAGCTGATTCACATTATAAAATTTTTTTTAAACGAAGAATAAAAAAAAAATAAATGCATAAACTCCAATTGATCAAATTAGTGCCCTAAATCAGATGGAGAAGATGAATGACAGCGCGAGGTCTCTTTTGATTGGTACCACTGAAAATCAAAATTCGTAGTTTTGTAATTTTGTGAAATGACGCTGAGTGTAAACCTTTTGGTGCATCAAACGTTTTTGTCTGGTAGTGTACTGTTGTGTTTATGTATCAAATAAATATTTTCCTTTCTATTTTTCTTATCCTTCTTAATGGTGATATCGGTTATTCATTTTACTTGTAGACGAAAATGGTGTAAGAAGCACCTATATGTGTGATTAAACTTTTGTGCTTTGATGTCGGCTGCGCATCGGAATTGACAGGGAGGATATCATAACATCTACTTGTGAATAATAAGAACATTCAATTTTATTGTGGCTAATAATTTTTAAAATGATAGTTTATGTCACTAATAAAAAGGAGCTTGTGATATTTTGTCAAAGTTTTAAAACTTCGCTTTATGTCTTTTGGTTACGTTGTTTTAACAATTTTTTACTTTGCAGTTCTAAAACCATTAATCATCTGGACTTCAACTGGTGAAGTATAAGCTGACGGGAAATCAATTGAATATCGGCAAGGCATTGACCCAATTCCAGTCACGCTCGGGAGATAACATTGTCAAATGGCGAGATATGCTACGTTATGTTTCAATATATTTCGCCCTCCGTTGCCCGGGGCCTGGCATGATCTGCTTGTTTCGTCTAATACATCTTTTTAACATTATTTTGCAATATTACTTTTGTTCATCTATTTTTTATATGACATGTAAAAAAAAATAAGTATATTATCTTTAAAAAACAATTTTTAAAATTTAAGTGTCTTTCTATACAAATGTTATAATTTTTTGCAACTAAAACTTAACTAACTTTACCAATGGTATAAGGTCTTAAAATGTCTTTTGTCGCATGTTTTCAAATATGTAATATCAAAGTATAATATTAAAGTACACATCAATCTCACAAAAAACTTTTAGTGTTAAAAACTGTGTAGTTTGTTTGTTTGTTTGTTTCAACGTGATAATTTTAAAAACTGTTGTTTTACTGTAGCGTATTTCGTATAGTTGTCGGATAGCCTTTTTATCGATGTATGCTGTAAAACGACTTAATTTATATGCGATTGTAATGCGAACCTGGGGTGCACCGCTACTATTCGATAAAGATGTGTTGCACTCGCTCATGGAATGTTAAAAACGCTACTACCAGTTTGGATTAGGACGCCTGTGACCTGAGAAGAACCGGCGAACGAAGCTCAACGGACTACATTTTTTATGTCATCTTTTAAAATAATCAGAAATACATTTATTTATAATATTATTATATAATATATTATTAATATATATGGTTATTAATAATAGTATATATTATTAGGAACCATACACATTTTATAATTTGTATAAAATATAAACTTGGCCATTTAAACTTATGAGTCTACATAGTACAAAACGCGGCTTAATGCTCTAGGCATTACTTACTAGTTAACATTCAGGTACTTCAGAGAGAGCAGCGTAGGCGTATGAGTAAAGAATAACTGATACCGTTGATGCCGTAAATGTAAGTCCTGTGAAGGATCACAGGACTTACATTTACTCACGTGAGAAGAACAGAACACTCACGTGTCCTTTAATACGATAGACACAGTCCAGCTTTAAGAATTATGGGTCAAAGAAAAGTAATTAGTATTTTGACCAATGGTTAATTACTTATTTGAAAACAATATTTAATAAAAAAAATTATATCTGTTGGTATTTGAATTCAAATTACAATCCATTGGCGTTGTTTTATTCAATTTAGGCTGTATATAATTCGGAAGTTTAGCCTGGCCAGAGAAAAAACTCTGCGGTTGTCATTCTTTTTCTTATATATATAAATAAATGATAAATCAATTAATTACAAAGTGATCATTATTTCACAGTTTAAGAAGTTCTCAGGGAACATGCCATTGCGGGGAATAAAATATTTGCACACATCTTGGTCCTTAATATCTAAATTTTGTATTATCACACATTTTAAAATGACATCAGCGTTCGACTTTCGACGAATTTAATTACAGTTGGTAGGTCGGTTGGGAGGGGCATATTCACGTTTCGGACCTATCTCATTTCTTAAAAGAAATAAAATAAAATAATAATAAAGTTTTGTAAAATTTATTGAAGAAAAAGGAAAAATAAAAAGTCCCGCTGAGTTTCTTACGCCGGTTCTTCTCAGGTCTTCCATTTCCGAGGCTTCCATTTCCGAACCGGTGGTAGATTATTTGACAATCAATAAGAAAGTGTAATGCTTTCATATTGAATAAAGATATTTGATTTTGACTTTGACTTTGACTTTGTTGGAGGTGGTAAGTGCCCTATTACAGTGGGCCCTTCGGGGCGGTAATGCGGGCGGCGGGCGGTAATTAATGCTTCAAGGCAGTAGTATAAAAATACTACCGTGTTCCGGTTTTAAAGGCACCTTAATCAGAGCATTACTAGGTAAACGAGACGTAACATCATTTATCTCATGGTAGGCAGGGTATTGATGATACCTGTGGAATTGCCAACGTCTTTAGGAGTTGGTGATTACTTTCTATCAGTTGGCCCGACTGCTGTATTATAATTCGATTTACTAACCTTTTTTAATGTCGATACATTACTGAGAGAGACATTATTACAGTACTGTGAGAAAACTAGGCATTATCGACCCAGTGTTTATGACAGTAACCGTATTTCGACAGACTCAATAACCCGTTGTCTTTTACATTACGGCTCAAAAGCTTACGAAAAGCTTTAAATATTTGAAGTTGGACTAATAAATATAATATAATAATAACCAGAACAAAATTTTCCGACTCCGATTATTTTTCCAAAAAACTTGAATTTTCGCTTCGGTGCTCATAAATTATACCGTGGCCATTAAAAATAAATAAAAACGGATGTCATTTGTATCTAAGTTTTTGCGTTCGCCATTTGAAACTATAGTAGCTTAATTTGAGAACAAAGACTTTGTATTTAAAAATAAAGTTGTTTATAAATAGTCTAACTTTGCGTCTAATCTTTTACTATATCTAAGAAACCAATAGGATCAGGAAAAATAAATATGTCACATTCAAACAAATCATGAAGTTTTATCAAAGTTTAGGTAAAAAAATTCGATAACGATATCAAAAGTTTAAAACTGTGAAAAGCCTTTTCTATGTGCGATAACTGCGAAAACATTGAGCAGCAGTTATTTCAGTCATTAGTTAAGTATATTTTTTAAGAATATAAGAAAATATATTTACTTAACATATATATATGTACATGTATTTAATGTTAAAAGACACAAGCGATATATTCAATAGATAAAATAGCATCGTAATTCTCGATCTGACAATGTTATCTCGGGAACGTGACCGAATTTGGGTCAATGCCTCGCCAGCTGTAAGCGCATTTTCGTTTAACCCTTCTTTTGTCAGGCTTTTTTTCATATAATGTTTAAACATATTTCGAGTCTAGACGCAGTATTAAATAGAGTTGTGCTTTCTTAAATTTTGGTAGATTCTAAATATGATCTCGACTACATTACGAAAACCGACATATTTAATTGAAATTTGTTTGGTAATTTCATTTTCTTTTATTATGCATTTTGAGAAAATTGTACAAGGAAGGCTTTTCTATTGGTATTTGGTATTTTTTCTACGCATTTTTTCTATGCTTTGTTCATAGAAATACTATTTGTATACACATTTTACACTTTAACAATTGTTGGTGGAAAAACTAAGTAACCTTTTAGCAAATATTTTGCAAAGGAAAATTTCTGAACTATAACTTTTCAATAGCCCTCCGTCAATAGATGCCATTTACTGCATAAAAAATTCCCAGAAAACTACTAAACTAATGGCAGACTTATTTGTGGTCGATGTCAACATAAGATTAAGCATAAACATTTATGTTTCATTAAGATATTCGATGCAAGCTAGTTTGATCGTAACTTTCTCTGGCGTTTCTTGTGTGTATGATATATTTCAACCGAGTTCAATTGAGTAGTGTCCTATTAAATATACATAAAGGATAAGTTAGTGCTCTTCTGTGACGTTGTTGATACTGCAAGCAAATCCTCTAATCCAGTCAAAAGACATGGTCGCCCTGTATTAGAGAATTGTGTGCTATTAGTGTTAAGCCTCCCTGATGACAAAACACGACTACAGTGATGACAACTTTCTTACCACAGCGTAGTACCAAACGCGTAGGCATATTGTAGCCGTAGCCAAATTTGGGCGCACGCAATTATCAAACCAAATATATGCATTTTTTTCTATAAATTCGTTAATTATTACTTGTTGTTTTTAGACTTGTACCTAATTACAAGTGTAGGTATGTATATAGAAAGGGTGAAAAAAGTTTTTTTTTAATTTATAGTTTATGATACAGTCAGTGCACTATTTCTAATGCGGGTATTTAGAGAAAAGGCCTCTCGATGTTGACGCTTTTCCTGTCTGAGAACGACTTTTATAAGTCTTGTATGTAATATAGATAGGCAGCTTCATATAAGCTGCTGCCCGGAACAAAACTCTCCTCGAGTGTGTGATAAGCGTTGTGCATATGTGAAAGTGTAAATATGTTGAGTGGTTTAAGACGGTGTTCCGCATTGACTCATCCGAGCGTGACATCTGGTGATGGTTGTCGGGGTCACGTGAGCCATTTCAATGTTTTTTAGTAATGTTATCATCAATTTTAGTTTTTAGAATTCTCTCTACAATTTCTAAAAATATGTATAAAATTTAAAATTGGTTTATTTCATAGCAGTAGCATAGACGTAGTTCTCATAACGTAACTATTAAAAGTAGTCTCCAAAAAGTAAATTACAATATTTAATTAGTTTTATTAACAAAAATACAGCAATATTATATTAAAACGCGATGATATTTAATTTTTCATATTTAACGGGTCTCGAAATAAAATAAACTGAAATGGAGACCAATGTTGTTTGTAAACCCGTTCACTGAGATTAGCAATACCGCAATTACCCGAACTTTTTGGTATAATATATGAAGAATACAAAATATTTAATTACAAAGTTATTTTAATCCCTTATGGTATTATTTATATTTCTTTAATTTCAATATTTTTTACAAATAATATGATTATCCATGAAGTATTTGCATCGTTTATTGTCTATTCTAGAAACATTACCGTTTTAAAAGATTAAAGTAACAATCGACGTTTCCGTTATCAAAAAACGTTTATATAGATAGATTGTTCCATTTAGAATTTAAAAGCCCGTCATTACCAGGGGAACATAATTTAAAAGGAAGTCTCCGCAAGGCCCTATAAATTTTACTCGCGTGCGAATAGGGCGGGTTTAAATAAGCACTTCTTTATTGTTCTGTCGATAACAGTAGATGGAACAGAATTTGGATTGCGCTATTCTAAGACAATTATCTAGTGACCTCAGTTGCTATTATTTGTACTTTACACAAAGATCAAGTTCATATATTTGTCGGTAAAATACACACAATACGGCCAGTTCTGTTTAAAATTATGAATGCCATGTATTCTTAAAAAATGGTCTTGTTACGACAATACGTTCACTATTGGGTGTGAAGAAATATAAAGACTTTTCGCTGTCGTATAAATATATAGTATGAAATAATTTAAGTTTTTTTTTTTCAATTTTTGAAAGAAAATGCATCTAGTTAACTTCTTATTAATTATCAAATCAATTTTATTAGCAAACGATTTATAATGGATTCTAAGCAATGACTGCAATGATTATAACATCGGAAGTTTATATTAGGATTGATTTAATAAGATAATTATCGAGAGAGTACAATCTTTTTACAATTTCTTCTTTATTGGTTTAAGTATATCCCAAAAAAGTTTTGGTCGTCGTTGATTTCATTCTGTTAATTAAATATTGTCGGTCCTTAAAATTTTGCATTATGCAAAATAGAAATCATTGCAACCAAATGAGGATTTAACTAATATTAAATTAGTTAATTAGAATAATTTACAGAGTGACAATAACAATCCTGTTTACTACTATGCAATTATATAAGAACATGTCAAGAGTATCTTGCGAAGAGAGGAGAGGATTAAAATACCATATGAAACTCGATGAATTATCAGCAGGGGTTGAGCAAAGATCTTTACGAGCCCAATGTCATGCATAATTAAAAGAGACCCGCCCTCTTAACACAAAAGCATTATTTGTCATTACTCACATTCGGGTGATATTGGCTGGTAAATGTGGAATAATTTATATTTAGATGGTTTTATGATCATTCAATGCACTCAAATAAGTCGTTACCTAACCTAGATCAATGAGCATCTAAACGAAAATTATTTACATGACACACGTACAAAAGAAAAATATCCTGCGTAACAAACTGTTCCTAACTGTGTTTTTATATAATAAAAAAATAAAACCTGCTTGATTTTAATGTCACTACATTTATTATTTTTCTAATTTAAAAGGATTATAAGCGGTTAGGCAGTTTTCATAAGATTCGTTGAGTTTTCTCGTCACCCATCCCACAGTGCCCCAAATCGAAAGTCTTCGATCAGTGCGTTCTATCTGTTATGACCTACGGTGCCGAGACTTTGACACTTACGGTTCGACTGGCCAGCAAATTTAAAGCTCTCAACGAGCTATGGAGAGTTGAGTATCCCTAAAGGACTGTATCAGAATTGATGTAATGCGTCAGAGAACTAGAATGACCGATATAGTGGGCCGGTCATATACGCCGCAGAACTGACGTACGCTGGAGTAGATACCGAGGCTTTGCAAACGTGCCTATGTGTACCCTGTGGCAAGATGGAATGACGTCATTCGCAACATTGACATTGTGGGCTTGATGAGAATAGACGAAGATCGGAAGCGGTAGCATGCATTTGGGAGGCAACGTGAGTGAACTGCTGGATATAGATCCAGCAGTTGACTCACGTTCGGAGCAGTTGAATGGAAATAGATTACCCTGTGTTAGTCTGTGTTAGTCAACTGCTGGATATAGATCCAGCAATTGACTAACACAGGCTGATGATGATGATGATGCGATGAAATGTATATTAAATATGTCCCTTTATATTGCCATCATTATAAATAAAGATTAAATTTTATTTATGTAAATAGAATTAAAAATCATTTATTATTTTAAAACATTTTTTCGCAAATCTCTATACAACTTATAAAAATGCTATTCATGTTGTCTTGGCCGATATTTTCTTCCGTCACCGACAAGATGCTTTTTAGAATTTTAACAGTATTTAAATTTTTGGTTTTAAATAAATAATAACGTTTAAAGAAAGGGGTGTCACAGGTGATCTTTTGTCACTTTTATTACTATTACATTGAATTAAAATGTCAATGTAATACTACGTGCTATGTACGTATGTAGTTCATTATATTTAAAGCACATTTTGGCAAAAGGTGAATGTTCTCCAAAGTTTTTCTTCGGATTCCTTTAAATAGTTTCCCATAATGCTGTAGATATACGCTCAGTACCTGTAGGTTTCTTTGCCGTTGGAAAAGTCTACTTTACGCATTCGGAAACAAGTCTTTTTATTCACCCAAACTTCTTCATTCTACATGGTTACATTTTACAACTGATCTATGGACTAGGACATATCATTAAAATATGTAAATGTTTAGTATAATTTATTTTAGTATTTATAATTAAATTTTAATAAAATTTGTGTATTATACACTTTAGTTCAAAATTGCTTTTAAATATTTTAGAAGAGAACTGTTTTTGGAATATATGATAATGTCATATGTTCTTATAATTACGTTACGAATTGTTGCAACGCATTTACGTTAAAAAAACCTTTCCATCACACGACCAGCTTTCTTTTTAATGCCCAAACTTCTATTTTAAAAGTTATGTCATTTTACATAAGTGCTACCGTTACGCTAAAAGCTTCCATGGCTCTGTATATTGCAGGTTAAGAGCACCCCTTTCTGATTGATTTTTATTTTTACGTGTATAAAATGATATTTATTTTAATGTGTAGCATTCATACCGATTGAGGTGTTAGACGTAATTCAACGTACTTGTTTTCTACATTCAAATTTGTAAAAATTTTCTACATCCTAAGGTGACTTAGAGACTTAGAGACCGCCCTGGAACGCAGGTGTAGTTTGTGTACCATGTTTGTGTTTCACTGTGCTCGTAAGCGACTATTGTGAAGTGTAAGGTTAGATGCTGAGACCCCATTGGGTCCTAAGTCTCTGTGACCCCTTCTTCGTCCGTATCGAAGTGGACGCCTCGCGGTCTACTCTTGCGACAAGAAGCGTTTGGATCGGCCGTATACGTTGCTGCTTTTACCAGCAGAAGGTCATTTGTGAGTTAACTTTTTAAAGTGCTCACGAAGAGTCGGCATTTTACAGTCGCTATGTAAATATACGCTTCGTTGGTACCACTGCGCCCCGGTGGCACCGGGGATAAATTTGTTTTGCATTACCTGTAGTTTAATGGTTTTGGAAGTGTGGAGTATGCGTGAGCGAAAGCTTGGCGTGCATAAGCCATGATTGGTCGCTTGTACACCTTTTATGATAGAAGTTTCTGTTTACGCGACACCTCACTGTGAGAATTTGTTATGTGATAGTCTGGTCGAAGCGAACAACCTTTCTCTCCTAACGTCCTGAATATGACGCAAAAATTAGTATAAAAGTCTCTATCTAGCGGCAAAGACAATTATGAGGTCTTAATTACGACTAGTCTGGTTATTTACTTACACTACACTGCATTACATAAAAAATATCATGTCATATTTGAATAAAGCTGAAGAAAGGCTATCAAGAGAAAAGTTATACGAAAATTCCTATTTAAAAGTGGCAACCCCTTTCATAGGAGAACAAATTCCCTGAGACAAGGGGAGTTCTGTTCGAATTAAGTTCCGGTGTTGATGACAGGTTTAAATTTAATTTTAAACAATATAATTTTGTCAAAACTTATGTTGCTTTGAAAATTCTGTTTTCAGAACTGATTGTCAATTTTAGATTTTATTTTTCTTATAAAATTGTTTAAATATAAAATATAATATATGTAATAACCTTTATTGCGTATATGGTATCAAATTATTAAAAAAAAAAAACAGCTAACTTCGTTCTAATAGTGCTTAACTGCAGTCAATTCAGAGAAGAAAAAGCAATTTCTTATAAAGAACCACCTTTTTTTTTATATATATAACATTAATATTTTCATCCGCCTAAATAACAATTTTAACATTAATTATATATGTTACCAATTAACTTAAATGAATTTCATAACGCATAGTTGGCCATCATCTAAAACTAACAAAGCGAGTGTACTTTACCCAGAAGAGCCCTAGTTTTGGAGCACCCTACTCATATAGATTCAGCACACAATTAATTACGTGTTAAATGTTCAAAATTCACCAAATTTAGCTGTATAATTCAACGGTGTTTATGTAAGGCGCTATGCTAAAGTTTTAATATATATGATATTAATATTTCTTAATCGCCGTTGGTTTTAACATGGTATGATAATATTGTAGTCATAAAATTCAGACCATTTCATAAATTTAAAATATAGTAAAAAAGTATAATTTTTATATGATTAAGAATTACATAAACTTTTATCGATTCCCGAGCCTCCTTTATATTTTTGTAAATGTATTTTTTTATGACATGGTCATAAGGTTTTTTTTTCGATTTACATACATTGATGTACGTCTACTTTTGTAGTTTCGTTTTTGCATGATAGTAAAAGCATCTGATTATGAAAACGTTTACCGCGGTTATTGGTTTTATGGTATTATTTGAGTAGTGTGTAAGCGTCGGCTCGTTCAAACTATCTCGTACTAGAGCGGAGTACTTTAATTTACTTAAAAGGGACGAAATTAAATTAAAGTTAGGACAATATTTTACTGTTTTGGTCTGACTATTATTATTTAGCTGTTTATCCCGTGAATGAAAAATCGAGTGTATTGATGTATACTGTAAACATATTATAAATAAATAAGTGTTTTTATTGTTGAGTCTGTATGATTGTTAGCATGTTATGGCTTAAAATTAGAACTTCTATATTGAGTGTTCATTCATTTCAAGCAGTTCATCCCTCACGATTGAAACTACGAATTGCTAGAAATTCATTCCATTTGCTCCGTTTCGAATATTTAGAATAAAGATATCAGTTTTATGTTCAGAAAGACATCTATATATAAATCTTTAATCTATTTCAACCACTTAGAACATTTATATCGCAATAATTATTAGCCTAATATTTCCTTTCTTGGAATCTATTTGAAGTATGTACCAAATTTTATCAAAATTGATTACATGTTTTAGACAGTAAGGGCAGACAGACAGGCAGACGGAATTACTTTCGCATTTATACAAGTTAGTATGGATTTATAGGTAGAACTTATTTTGTTATTACTCATATAATGTTTAACAAAAACTTGGATATCTCTCCACGTTATCTTTGCTTAACCACGATGTAAAAGTCAGTGTGAAACGTTATAATCATAAGAATAATAGATTTCCTATTGTTGTGTTTACACTTTGATGATTTCTTTTTGTCGTACGACTTTAGTTTCCAGTCAAATAATAAAACGCTTTTTCTAGGTTAAAGTTGCATTTCTATAAATACGAGTTCTTAGTCAATCATAGCAGGAGTTATTTATTTACAAACATGTGTTATAATCGTATCCTATCTTCTTTATCCACAAGAAACGCACTCAGTAATTTTTTTTATATGCTACATTTTTAATACTTTTTGCCTTTCAATGCTTTCTTTACTGTTTATTTAATGTAGAGTAGACAATGTAAGTCACTTGTTTTTCTCTCATAGCCAATTGTTAACTGTCCGAAGATAATGTTATTAACCGTGTGTAAAATTTTTTATCTATTGCATAATTTAGAATGTTCGCTATCAGGAATTCTGTTGTTAATGTACCAATATATGTATACGTATGACTTGTTTTTATATGTTGATTTTTGGAAGAACATGCATGGATCAGATCGACATGGGGTCTATAAGGCAAAGTCAAAGTCAAATATCTTTATTCAATATGGAACCATTACACTTTCTTATTGATAGTGAAATAAACTAAAATCTAAACTAATATCGGAAATGGAAGCCTCTGAATGGAACCTGAGAAGAACCGACGTAAGAAACTCAGTGGAATTTTTTTTTCTTCTTTCATTAAGTTTTACAAAATTTTTACTATAAACATTACATTTTAATAGTTTGAAATAGCCTGGATCGAAAAATCATTACCAGGGTGTGTTATCTATCAAGTAGTCATTACATTAACACACAAACGTTCCTTTACAACTTTTTTTAATTTATTTATAGATAATAGCTCAACCTTTTCTGGGATTTTGTTGTAGAAGAGTATACATTGTCCCATGAAATTGAAAATGAATTGAATTCCCATGAAAGATTTCATTGTTCTTCGGAGCCTAGTTTTTTGAAGTATAAAATTATGCTTATTCCTAGTATTTATATTATGTGTGTCACAATGTTATACAAGTTCATTTTTATGTTCATGAACATACATAATACTTCCAAATATGTATTGAGAAAAAACAGTCATCAAATTTATTTCAGTAAACATGTTTCCCAGCGATTCTTTGGGGCCCAGTTTATAGACTGTTCGAATCGCTCTCTTTTGTAAAACGATAATAGTATTTATATCAGCCGCGTTCCCCCACAGTAGAATGCCATAAGACATTATGCTGTGAAAATAACTAAAAGATACTAAACGGGCCGTCTCATGATCGTCGTTAGTTGTCTAATTTTTTTGACTGCAAAAGCCGCTGAGCTAAGCTTACTCGCCAGCCTATTGATATGAGCGCCCAATTGCAGTTTAGAAATACGGTGGAATCCACGTGGCCCAGCGTTTCTCCATCCGCATTTTGCACTGCCAGGGACCGCGATAAGTGGAGTCAACTTATCCACGACACAACTCATGGAGGTGAATGTGGAGGTTATTTGCAATAAGGAATACGACACAAGGAGGAGGAGGATACGTGGAATATCTGTCTTCCGTGGTCACAAGCTAGTAAACGATAACAATAATACGTATTCAAACTACTATGACGTAGTTTTTAATGACTTTATTTATTTTAATGACTATTTAAAAAATTATGACATTCTATTATAACGGTTGGCAAGTTGTCTGTTGTTTTAGGCAAGAGGTCTAAACGTCGCTTCTTAAAAAACGAAACAAGATATCGTCATAAATAAAGCCATGAATAAAAATAAATTTATCAAGCAGCAATGGTTATGCAATTTAATTTAAAAGCCAACCGTAAGTATATAAAGGTGAAAGTTTAACACGCTGCGGCTGAAAAGCAATCTGCTCTTAACTTCTTTTAACGAAACGTTTATGTGGAACAACGTGACCTCTAAGAGAACAGTTTAAGCGTTTATAAAAGTCAATTGTTTCAGTAAATGTGTACTGAAATCGTCAGAAATAAAATATCGGACATTTTGGCAGTTTTATTTACTAAATCACGTTTGCTCTATAATTGTAGTGCTTTGTAATATGTACTTAATTGTTCCATAAAAAATCAAGTTGAGATATAATAGAGGGAATATTACTGTGATATGCTTTATGCCAAGTCAAATAGCAATCACAAAAGAACTGCTGCTATTAGTTATCTTACCAGGTCAATTAAATCTTGATCGCAGTCTAATACAATTACAAAACTGTAGTACTTTTAAATATATGGCATGGACTTCCGTATTGTATATCCCATTACTAGAAATATGCAACTATTTTTACTATTAGTATATATGTCATCATCATCATCATCAGCCTGTGATAGTCCAACCTCCCCTAATACACCCCTATCCATTTGGGGGTTGGACCGACTTTTTACATGCCCGGCGACGCATGGATCATCTTACTTTTCAGACAATTGGGTGATCGGCCCAAATTGCTCTAACCAACTAGGAAACAACAATGAAAATTTGCTGAGTCCCCGCAGGATTCGAACCCACGACCTTCGGTTTCTAAAGCACACGCCCATACCACTAGGCTACGAAGGCAATTAGCGTATATGTAATTAGAACAATTTCATACAGTTCTTCGAGACTATACGCTGTTTGGGTCTTAAATTTATTTCTGAAACATTTCAGATTTAAACTATGCTCATAATTTTTTTGTATTCATTAAAGCAGTGACTAAGACTTATTAATAAAAGTCCTACGTCTATGAATAATTATTGCTGCGCACGGAAAATAAAAAAAACTCTAGGCCTTGTTTGGGTACTTTTCACAAATAAAAAGTAAGAAACCCTTAAGATGTATACTAAGATTTTTAAAATTAACAGGTTTTAACATTATTGTAAGTTACAAAACTAACCGGTCGTATACACAGATTTATTAACTAAAAACGACTCAATTATTTTATTAATCATTTCCATGATTCTTTATTATTATTCGATACAAGTAAAATTAAAAATAGTTAAAAATTTGAACGTAACACGCAACGTGAACTCGAAAATGCATGAACGAAGCAACTGAGCGTTGAGTGCACTTCAACTTTCAGTGTTGTACGGTTGTTGGAGATCTCGTGCAGTGTTGCAGAATAAAATTGGTTTCCGTATTCTTTCATTACATGTTCGAAAAATCTAAGTTACTGCTTTGTATTTTTCTAGTACTTTGTGAAGTAAAATAACAGAAATGCTATTACATATTTCGATTGATTTATTGTTTATAATTTAAGCGAGGATAATCGAGAGTTATTTATGGAATAAGTGTAAAAAAATATGTTAAGTCATACTAAATGCCAACTTAACATACAACTCTAAAGCACACACACACACACGTCCCCACCATTAGGCTACGGAGGCGTCACGTAAAATCAAACACATACATAGACTTTATAAAGACTATAAAAACCTTAGGATAAGTACATAAATATATGCTTAATGCGTTTTAACCTTTAAATTTAGGTAAATGCAATATATGTAAGGTTCTGAAATAGTAAAATAGTTGAATTTCGGTTTCGTTAGTTACATGGTGTACAAGTATAGGGACCTCAATCACAAATATGTCTCAAGGAAGCTACGCGCCGTGCGCATTTTCAAACGCAGACAGAATACGGAATAAGCTGGGAGACTTTCAGAGGTTCATATCGAAAATGGTAACCGACCGTAGCTTAAATTACTTTGTATTACTAACGATATTACGTATAAATTACATACGAACCTTGTTAGTTTGCATTTTATAATTTTTTGCGTCCTTTGACTTTTGCTTTAACCAAAAATATGGCAAACATGTTGTTGGGTACCGCTTGGCGTTGTAAATAGATTTGCTTTTATTAATCAAATGAAATAGTAGTTGTTGGGTATGATCTATCTATTTCAAACTTTAGTGTTTAAGTTCACAATCTGCTGAAAAAAAGCTAAGTTTTCTTCTCAGGCTAGAGGAGACCTATTCCGAACCGATGGTCGTCCTTGGCAATAAAAAAGCGAGTGTTACACTTCTATATTGAATAAAGATATTTGAATTTGACTCATTCTCCATATGACTTTCAAGGTAATTATTAACTGTGTTCATATTTCTGCAGCTAAGCTAGTTAATTGAAAATATACTTTAAATAGATTTCATACTGAAAAATTTTTGCTATTATTGAAATAATAAGCATAATCGAAAGCTAATGTTTTAGAAGACTTAATTCATACAGCAATTTTCGTAAGGGATGGTCCTCCTTTTTAACGGCACCGTGGACAGCGTAATGACTGGGTAATTGAGACCTTAATTCCGTTGTCTCAGACTGGTTTAAGGCATCATCTGCGCTACTTATGGGCCATAAGTATCACTTTTCACCAGAACGTTCAGCTTGTTTCATCGCTTTGAAAAAAATAAAATAAATAGCAGAACTTAATGCAATATATTGGATAATTAACATTTATTTTAGTATCTGTGTATTACTTTCCTTTACACTTGCGTTGTAATAACTACGAGGTACGTTTTTTTTAAAATAAGTACCGTTTTGGAATTAAAAGAACACTGGAAAAGAAATCGC
This sequence comes from Lamproptera curius, assembly GCA_029286875.1. Classification (NCBI taxonomy): domain Eukaryota; kingdom Metazoa; phylum Arthropoda; class Insecta; order Lepidoptera; family Papilionidae; genus Lamproptera; species Lamproptera curius. The sequence continues at coordinate 25,212 of JAGSMT010000327.1, forward strand.
GAGAACTTTATTTTTACATGACCTTAATCTCCTTTTCTACATGATGACCATTGAGGCACTTGTCATAACGTGGCACCAGTTTTTGAATACTCTCGTCATAAAATTCTGCCACCGGACTTGTTCAGCACTGTATCACAAATGTTTTCACTTCATTATCGTCTTGAAGACACTTGCCACCCAGGTATTCCTTTAAGAGCAGGTACAAATAAGAGTCGCTTGCCGCCAGATCCGGGCTGTATAGAGGATGATGTAGAGTTTCCAATTTAAAAGATTTGATGAGATCTTTTGGCCCGATTAACCACATGTGAACGGGCATTGTCATGCAGCAAAACGTTACCCTTACTTATCATGCCACCTCTTTTGTTCTGGATTGCAAGACGCAGATTGTGCAATATCTCACAATACGACGCTGCATTGATTGTCAATAGAGCAAGAAAGACCTGCAAAAACTTTAATTTTGCACTAAAAATGACAGAAGAATAGTGTACAATATAACTAAGATAAAACTTTTAATCATTTTTTTTCAATTACTTTAGAGTTTAGTATATTGAATCTTGCTTTTAAACAAAGTATTGTACCAAAGTGATTAGAATCTGAAAGCTCATGTGAGCTCCAATTTTTTTTTTGACAGGTTTTCATAATAGCCTTTTGAAATTTCTATAGCTTATTTCGATTCTGACTTGCTCGATATGTGTTCCTTATGCGCTCACGTCCGCTCGAGATAAAGATTGACTTGAATTTCTCACTTGATTTTTCAGTAAACCATTTATTTCGAAACCTTTTGACTACTTTTCAACTTTGAGCTAGGTAAAAAGAAATTAACAGATTTTCTTCGTCGATAAACAAAACTGCAACTATGAATTTTTTGCAATTTCGGTACATTTATTTCTTTTATTTAGACCACTAATTTACATCTTATATTCCCGACATTTCAGACTCTTTCCAGTCCTAATTATATTTGAAAACACATAAATAGGTTAAGATAACATGCGAGGAGGGATCTAAAATAGTTAGAATGACATATATACTTCACGGTAAGAAAAAAAAGTATTGGCAGGCATAGCTCGGATATTGGTTCATCATCATAATCAGCCTGTGTCAGTCCACTGCTGGACATAGGTTCTCCTGATGCACGCCACCTCTTCCGATCTTCGGCTATTCTCATCCAGCCACGCCACACCGCCCACTTTGTCATCAAATTCAAATCCAAATTCAAATATCATTATTCAATATAGAACTTTACACTTGCTTATTGATTGTCTAACACACACCACCGGTTCGAAAAGGACGCCTCAGACCTGAGAAGAAACCGGCTAAAAAACTCAGCAGGCTATTTTATGTCATCTGTTAAAAATAACAAACAATTTGATAATTCGGCATTACATATTATGCAATTTGGAAACAAGACATTTAAAAATTCATTAATATCATATTAACATTTAACACATAAACGTTCCTTGACTACCTTTTAAATTTATTAACGGTTAAATTCTGAACGTTTACTGAGATTTTGTTTTAAAACGTATACATTGTCCCATAAAGACTTACTTATTCTTCGCAGTCTAGTTGCAGGAAGAATTCAATTATGTTTGTTCCTTGTATCTATGTCATGTGCATCACAATGTCTGTACAGGGCACCGTGTGGGCTGACACCCTTCAAAAGGAGAGTACTACAGTACTGAGGAGAACCCTGAGGGTGTTGGCGATCCGGGCCGTACGGGGCTACCGGACCATCTCCGGCGAGGCGGCGTGCCTGTTGGCTGGCTCCTTGCCCTGGGACCTGGACGCAGAAATCCTCGCGTCACTCTTTATCTGGCGCGAGGAGGCGAGGTCTCGGGGCTGTAGGCCAGCCCCGGAAGAAATAAGGGGGTGCAGAGACGAATTGCGCTCCCTTGCAATCCAGGAGTGGGAGCTGCGGCTGGAGCACCCGAGCGCCGGCCGTCAAACAATAGAAGCCATACGCCCCGTTCTTAAGTGGCTTGAAAGAGGACACGGCTCCCTAACATTCCACGCGACGCAGGTTCTCTCGGGAGACGGCTGTTTCGGGAGGTACCTGTGCCGCGTGGCTGGTAGGGAGCCTACAGAGAAGTGCCACCACTGTGGCATATGTGCCGAGGAAACGGCACATATGCCACACGCGCCAACACGCGCTGGAAGAGTGCCCAGCACGCGATGGAAGAGTGCCCAGCACGCGATGGAAGAGTGCCCTGCCTGGGTCGAGCAACGCCGAGAGCTGCGTAGTGTTGTGGGGCACGACCTTTCTTCCTGCCGTAGTGCGCAGGATGCTAGAAAGCGAAAGGTCGTGGGGCGCCGTCCTTGTTTTCCGCGAGGACCTGATGGCCCGGAAGGAAGCCGCGGAAAGAGACAGGGAGGCCTACAGCGCCCTGGCTATCTGCAGAAGAAGGCCAGGGCGCCGAAGAGTGGCGTACGCGCGCAATCTTCCCCCCTGACACTGAGCCCCTGGGCGGCCGGCAAGAGATTGCTCGCCGCCCAGAGAAGGGCTCAAGAGGGAGCTCCGTGCTGTTTGTTCCGGCACGGCACCAAAAGCGACGGTCCGGGTGTCCCGACACACTCGGAAAGAAGAGGCCGGAGGGAGGCGAGAGCCACCTCGTGCCGGAGTCGCCGAAGACTGTCATCAGCGCCAGCGGCCCCGTCTACAGCGACATGGGAAAGGAACAACCGTTGGTTTTTTAGTGGGTATACCAGCCGCTCCATCTTGGTCCGGGGAGCCCCGCATATCCCTGCTGCCCCCTCACCCTGGTGGCGGGGAATCCGTAAGCTGGATTTTTTCAACGGCAAAAAAAAAGGTTAGGTTAATTCAATTTCATTGTAAATATAGTAGAATCGAACCAATAATTATTATTACTTGCTTTATTAAATAAAATTTTAATACAAGTCACGTAAATTATACGTATCACATCACAGCGGTAAGTGTACAAGTTACCAACTTTTTGTCACCAAAGTAAAACGTAGTGTTATCTCATTAAAATTAACAAAATCACTTCAGTTGCTACTAATGCTTTATCATCTTGATTTGTTGACATTTATACAATGCATTTTGTTATACATGTGACCGTAATACAAAGTGATTAATAAAGCGTAGCGCATCTTCTGACCGAACACCATTAGCAATGTTAAACTGTGGAAACGGATAAGACACACAAAAGGCCTGAACTCCAAAGGCCAGAGAACAACATCGAGAACAATTTCATCAGAGGCAAAGCGGGAGCAGAAGACGGTGATGCCACGTTGTACCGTTGACATGTGTACCGTCGATGCCGAGTTGAGAGCCGTCGGCCTGAACGGGCAGGATGCGGAGCGCGAGGCACAGGACAGGAGGGCATGAAGACTTCTCACTAAGGCCTTGGTAGCACTCGGGTACCATGGGACAGCAACAATAAAGCGTAGACTAACCCAAATTAATGTTCATTGCAATTTTTTTTGGAACGATTTTTTTCCAATAAAGAACTACTCTTCAACTATTCCCCATTTAAAACTTGAAAATTGAAATTAACAAAAGAGGTAATGTTAATAAACAGTGATATATACATATCTAATTGACGAATAACGGATACTTACTATAAAAATAAACAAAAAAAACACTTTAATATAAAGTTACCTACATTGTAAAAAATTACATATATTTATTTCTTTTTTAATTTGATCACCTAACACACTAAGTCTTAACAACATAAACTATGTATACTAATACGGCTCGCACGAAGAAGACTTATTTATAAAAAGTTTTAATCGCATTTTAGTTCGATACAAATATCTAGATAGACCCAGACAGTCGCAAATGTAATACAGTTAAAGGAGAAGGGCTGTCATTGAATTCCATAAGGAAGGGTGAACAAGGGTACTATTATCTCCCCCGCTTGACCGAATATTGGATCCTTCTATAATTAATTCCAAACCTTTTTGTGAGCGACTTGACAAATAAATATCGTTAACACTTTTTGTTTTCCATGTCCTCTCTCTAACGTTAAACTATGTATATTAATAGCTTTTTGTTTTATAAGTGCACCTGATTTTCTTCACTTTGCCTAAATAGAGTAGGTAGGTCCCTTTTTACAAGGGACTGTCTGGGACAGTATCTCCGCGGTACATATTTCTGCCGCAAATCCGTAGTATGTGAACACTATTGTCATCCGGTTTGAAGGCTACCCACATTATTACTTGATAAACGAGAATGAAAACAAGTTTAACAAAAATTTAACAATCTCTGGTATGTAATAATATAAACTTCACCATCACTTATTTACTGTTTTAGTATAACTTAAGTGAACTTGACAACATATTAACCACTACCTGACATAGAGTAAGTAAGCACTTTTGCTTATCAGCAGAATTAGGCGCTTTTATGGTAATGTCCGATGAAAATCAAGTAGAAATAAGAAAAACACATTGGAAGCATTCTTGCAATTGCAAAAATAATAAATAGTTAGAAAAATGTGTTTAAATCGACGTATAGGTTTTAAAAAATTTAAACCTAATAAAACGTTGTTGTCAGACTCTTTGAGATATATTGCTTCAGAATATTTGATTTAACTAATCTAAAAACATAGTCTCTATCTAAAGTAAATTAAGAACGTAAGATAAGGCGAAAATTTAAGAAGCGTTAAGTTCTAATGGACCGTATCGAAATAGATCTGAACAGAGGTAATCTACTTATACGCAGAATACGTTATTTTAAGATTATAACTTTTCTTATTCAGGACTGATTGTGAGTAATCTTACAAAAACATTATACAAAATAGCTACAAGTAGTTTATGTATATACTCTGGTACTGTAGTATTTGCCAATGCATTGCAACGCATAATCTAATCCTGCAGTTGAACCACTTTGTGTAATAATTGTTTTCGGTTGTATCAGGGCATTACAGATCTGATCATCCAATTGCCTAAAAAGTAAGTTTATCTTTGCGTCCAATGGGCATCTTAGCAGTCGTTATTAGTTCTGACAGTACGTCAGTGCATTAAACTTATTCTAAAATCTTACCAATCCATCGAACACTGTTTGCCGTATGTGTAAATGTGACAGTGAGATCGACGCTCTGCCTAAAAACAAGTAAGAGGTGGTGGGTCCCCTTTGTACAGGGGGCTATCTAGGGTGGTAACACTGCGGTGCCTATTTCTGCCTAAAAAGCAGCAGTGTTAAAACACTTCTGTGTTACGGTTTGAAGGGCACCATAGCCAGCGTATTTACTGGGTAAACGAGTTGTAACATCCTGTGTCTCAAGGCAGGCAGCGCATTGGTGATGTCGATGTGACCCCTGGTATTGTCGATGCCTGAGGGCGTCGGTGGCCACTTTCCATCAGGTGGTCCAACGCAACGCGTATCGTAAGCATGTAACCAACGGGTTACACGTTATTTTTGTTATTTACAAAGCAATAAAATGCCTGCTAGTTGATTGTTAATAATAAATGATTATTTCTTCGTTAACGTAGTAATTCCCCTTTAAATAAATTGTTATTTTAAAAGGTAAAATAACGTGCTCCTATGCAACATTTCAAACTGCTTCTGTGATAAAATAAAGAAAATAAATCATCTGATTTTCTATTACTACTTTTTTCCAATAATATTGTATAGGGCAATTTTTTTTCCGTTCCACCTACCAAGCGATTATTTGATGAAATATTTGCTCAATCGGTTGAAAAGATTGTTTCATTTATTTTAATAATATATTAGTAGTCAGTCAACAAGACGTAAGGTATCAAATATATTCTGAATAGGTTATTGATACATACAAATTAATTTTGATCTGTTAAACATGACATTATGTAGCTACATAGAGAAGCGATATAGAGAACTTTAAAAAATAACAAAATCAATAGAACAGACCTCTAACGGAGAGGCCTATGTCCAGCGGTGGAGTAACACAGGCTAATGATGATAATGTCAAGTACACTGCCTCCTTAGCCTAGTGGTATGGGCGTGTACATTAGAAACCGGAGGTCGTGGGTTCCGAATCCTGTGAGGACTCAACTTTTCATTGTTGTTTCCTAATTGGTTAGGGCAATTTGGGCGATCACCCAATTGTCTGAAAAGTAAGATGTTCCATGCGTCGGATGGGCATGTAAAATTCGGTCCACCCACCAACCCGCATTGGACCAGCGTGGTGAGATACGGTCCATAACCCCCTAATGGATAGGGGTCGTATTAGGGGAGGCCTATGTCCAGCAGTGGACTATCACAGGCTGATGATGATAATGATGAAGTTACAAAGAATATCATTAATTTATTAAAATCCAATATGAGGAACGAAAATGAAAATTAATAATTTACATATGTGATTTACTGCATATCAGTGAAATAAAGACTATGCCTTTCACTGTGCAGCAGACGTTATAAAAAAGGTTTTTTTATCACGTCTTAAGTAGCGTCCAAGTAAAAATTATTTCTACAGTGGAAAAGTAAGTTGGATTTTTTGTGGATATTGCAGAGCTTTGTCGGAAAGTGTCCGTAATAAAACGTGATTACGTGGAAACGTAGGCTCTGACCCGAATTAATGTTTACTGCAAATTGAGGTTTTCCATTGTCCTCGCCGATTTTTACTGACAAAAGTTTATTTACAGTATAAACAAAAGTCATCGCAATAAATGAACATCAATGACATTACTGTTGATACAATATGAATTTACTTAAATTTTTCACCAATTGTTAAGAACAAACTTGGTATAATTTTTTGGATGACTCATTAGCTTAGTTACAAGAGAAAGTAAAGATTATTTTAGTAAACATGAGGTTATAATACAAACGGTGAAAACCTATCTGAAATACTGATAAAGAACGCCATTAATAAATGTCCTTCTTTCTCGTAGACAAATTCAAATTCAAATATCTTTATTCAATATAGAAGTTTACACTTGCTTATTGATTGTCAAACACGCTACCACCGGTTCGGAAAAGGACGCCTCAGACCTGAGAGGAACAAACAAGGAGAAAGAAACTCAGCGGGCTATTTTTTATTTTATACACAATTTCCCAAGTCGTTATAGTGTCGACTTCCGAACCTCCATAGTTTTATATGAATAACAGGTTTAACTTTCGCAACCCAAAGGGTACACTGCATTCAATTAAATTCTTTTATAATTACTAAAAATGGTCTTGAAAAGTAAACAGATATCATTTCGTGAACTTTATGATATACTATAAAAACTTTTTATAAGTACACTATAAATTATGGTAACGTTTATTTTTCTGTTTATATTTTCCTTGAGACAACGAGCAAGAATCGATTGAACTTCAAAGATTTTGTGCCCTTTTGGTATTACGTTTATAATACGGCAAAGGAAATTTATTTCGTTTATCGAGGTAACGAACTCAAAATTTATCCACTGGTGTGTATAAAGACGGATCTTCATTTTTCGCAGTCGATCGAGTGTAATAATAGCGGAGAAAATGTTCAAATAGTTTTGGAATCCCCTTCAATATAGGTACTAGTCGATATTTGTTGTTATAAAGATTTATATGTACAACATAGAGCTTTTTATATGACTCTTTTGTTTATATGTAATGTAATCATAAATACTGTTATATTTAATACTAGCAGTCCGTCCACGGCTCTGCCAGTGTTACTTTCAGATTTCTAATTGAGTTTAGACCAACTTTAAATTGGAGGTAAAAGTAGCATATATTACTCATATCTTTCGCCTTTATTATATAGGTATTGACTTTCGACCCGACTTTGCACGGGTGCAATGCTGATATCTGTAATATCTTCGGAATTATTTGTTTAGATTACATTTTATATATTTAGTAGTTATACTCTATTGCTTAAAATCAATTCATGAATAATTGCAATTTTTCCTATAAAATGTAAAAGACAAAAAATGGGTATTGTGGGTATCCTTAAGTTATTGACATATATCATCTCGGACTTTTTTGTTTATCTTTTAATAGTGAAAGATAAGATCCGTTGTTTGTATTTTGAGACGCACAAAAAATACTCACTTTATCTATTTAACTATCGTTCGCATTATTATTATTCTTCTGCATTGCATTTGACGACAGTGGCTACAAGGTGTGAGAATCCATCTCTTGTCTCTAATAAAAGTAGGCCAGCGGTCGATTTCGATGGCTTCTAGTAGTTTACGTGAGACAAAGCTCTTTTTGCGCGCTAGTACTTTCACCTTCGCACAACACTTCGCACCTTACACAAACGTGTCGTCATATATTATAACGTCGCGTGTTGTAGGGGAAAGGAAGGTGTAACGGACCCTGAAGGTAAAACGTACCGGACTAAAAACTTTAATACTGTTAGTGCTATCTATTACCAACTTGATTCAACTTGACAGTCGCCTTCCACTCAGAGTTGGTCAGCGTCCTTGAAGCGGTCATGCAGTGGCACACGTTTTTGTCAAGGAAAGTTTATTGGAACGAAGTTCCTTACGGCAGACTTGGAGGGGATAGGGATTTTGCTGCGCGACCGAACTGAAAAAAATGTGATAGTAAAACCGTAAGAAAAAGTGCGTGGAATAAAACCGTTAAATGAGACGTGCGCAGGCGCGACAGTCGCATACACAAGCGAGTAGTGTATAATACCTTTCTCTTTCTCCCTCTTTCTTTTCGTTCTCTCATCCCTACTCTTTCTATTACCACTCCACCCCTTATTTTTATTTTCTATTTTTCTATTTCTGTGTAATTTTATGTTGTCAATCAAAAATAAAGAGACATATTTTGTTATTTTAGTTGATAATATGAATTACGATGTTTTTTTATTTTAAGTAATTTATTATTTCCTAAAATACTGAATTTCCTAAATACTTTCTTGTACTTAAATAAAAACTAATCAGCAAAATTTAAGAGAAAAATCAAGAAACCTAAATGAGATTTTTTTGCAATTTGTGTCGATTCTACATTAGCCGAAGGAACTTCGTTCCTACCTGGTGTCCCAGACACAACGTCAGTTATTTTTTGTTTAAGTTTTGATGTGAAAATAGAAATTATGAATGGCCGACAGTTATATTACGTTAAAGATATCTGGATTTTGTGATTTTGTTTGGGATATTGTTTTCTTAAATAAAATATTTTATTGTTTACATGCCTACCGAAAAGGCAAAACAGAACGGGCATAATGAACCAAATAAATGTATAATATAATAAAAGACAAACTCGTAGATTATCTTTTACTATTGCTCCAAAGAATATCATGCCTAGGTATGAACTCCAAAACGGACTAGATCTATTTTTTACTGAAAAGAATGAAAAGGGAGAGAATAACAAGAAATAGATAACAAAAATAATAGAGAAGAAATTCTTTACTTATTTTATAAATCAAAGCTAAGGTCTCCAGGTGAGATTTAGTGGTATTAAGTCGTCATAGGTCCATTTTGCTTATTCTGTCTTTACTTCTTAGCAAAATGGACCAACGGGTTTGGAAATCATCAATATCTTTTGTATCTGTGATTTGATTTAGTTCTTTACATAAGTTAAATTATAATGCTCAATCAATGTCAAAGGAAAATACAGATATTACTTTTGTGCAACATCGATTTCTCTTAAATGGGTCTGAAATATCCAATTCTTTATCATGTGCATTGTTTAAGTTCTTACCTTATAGTTAATTAAAAAGTCAATACTGTATAATAACAAGAAAAGGCAAAAAAAAGCACGTATTATTTTGTTAACGATTCCTAGTGCGTCCAGGACCTAATAAATATTTGTAGCTCCGGAAACTATCACATTACATATTGACCGTATGTTGGTTATATAAAAATCGTCGTCGATGTTTACTGCAGTATATTAACGAATGTACTGATATGTGTGCTCAGCGCTAAAATTACTACAGCTACAGTATTATCGATATGACCAACTAGGTCTCGTCACAAATGGCAGAAACCTAAATAAATACATTTAGTTTCAAGCTACTGCAAACTTTTAATCAACATTCCATTATTTAATTCTGTGTAATTAAGTTGTTTACGATCGATTGCATTTACTTACGCACGTATATTTGCTTTCAATTTGCATGTTTTTGACTTTTTGGATTCAGAATATTATATTAGTCATATTATGTCAAGAATGGTATTATTGATATTGAAAAGTAATATAGCAATAATCCTAAGGGAAAATTACTAATAATTATTTCTATAATTGTCTGACAGATGCACTTTTTTGAATTTATATTCCATTTTTTAATTATAAGTATTAAATGTATAAAGTTGTTAACAGGATGATTGCATACTTTTTAAAAGCGTTCATTGTGCTTCAATGTTAAAGCGCACTAGTTTCCTGGACACTTTCTGGAGTCGATCTGAATAATATGATATAATGTATATCATTTTATGTCAAGAATTAAGTATAGTTTGAATTTCAAGGCTATGTTCGTAGAATAGTGAATTTTCTGTAATTAAATTATTTTATTTAATTATGTTAAAAATATTTATTTGTTATGATTTTTTAACACATTACCTAAACAGCGTAACTCGAATTGCGAGGATATCATAATCGTTACCGCTAGGAAATCTGCAGTGCTCATTTAAAGCCCATCGCATTGTCTGATGCTTCATTCGCGCCGCACCTCAAGCGATCCGTGAATTCACCTTCTTGCTGAAGAAGGACGGAGTTTCCTGGAACTATTTTATGTTTAAGGCCCTAAATTGTTCTTCACTTTGCCTTTCAGAGAATTTAAGTTAACTTCAGTCATCCGAGGCCTCTGATTTTTAGGATGTCGGATTGTCGTTCTCGCTTGATTATGACCCTTATGTTAATGTTTAAAAAACTTAAAGTTTTATAGATTAGGTTAACTTTTAACTATTGACGTTTCTCTTAATCATCGCCCGTGTCAGTCGACTGCTGGACGAGCCTTCATTATAGCATACCTAACCGGAACTACGGTTATCAGCACTTCTCATCAGCCCACAAATTCAGCCTCTTTGCATCGTTCCATACTTGCCATATAGGCCATTCTCACAATGATGTTTGAGAATCCTCGGATTCACTCTATGAAGAAGCTAACATAATTTGTCCAACTCTGCTAATGATTCTATTTTCTTAAATTTGGTTTATAGGCCAGTTAAAGTTGTTAATCTTATCGCTAGACTTAAGCTTTTGCCCTAGGAAAACATCTCTCAAACACATCCAGGTAGTGCCTATTCTAATTTGTTCGTTCACAAGGATTGGTTGTGCTAGCATTTTAGACTATGGTTTCATCAAGTTCTAACCCAAATACTTGAAGCGTGTATAAAAGCATTGTCCAGAATTTTACCTCCTTTCTGGCAAGTCCTTCAGAGGATTCTAACATGAATACGATATCTAGTCGTAATCATTGATGATGAGCAAATGTCGAAGTTATTCCATTAGTACGAGTCAACTACAGTTCAAGCGCGACAAACTATCAGAATTATCGTAACTGTCTCAATTTCCATGCCGTCATATTTAAACGCTTCTATTTATAGTCCACAAACCATACGTAGCCAGTTTTCATGGGATAACTCTTTTTTCAGAACTTAATCATGCTGCATCACCTATGAGATATAACTATTCTGATTTCTATTATCAGCGTGTAAATTGATTTAATTTATTTAAATATTTTTTTTTCGACAAAAGAGTTACTGAAAGGTTATTTTAGAATGTAATAAATATAGTAGATGCGATTTTGGACTTAATTGTTAATAGTCACAATATCAGAAAAACAATGTCCGAAACATATCTTTGAAGTTCTATCTTCAAGGTTTATGCAGTAAACAGCTTTTGAACATCATTAAAGGAGCAGATCTTTTAGATTGCTTTTAAGAGCAATTCGCTAAAACTCAGATGTTGCTAAAGCAGAGTAGCATAGATTAACAGCTATACAGTTTATAAAAACCATATGGTCCGATGATAACCCTGCCTTTGGGAATGTCAAGAATTTAAACATAAAACAGGTTCAAATTAGTAATTACATTTTGCATACAAAAATGTGCGGAAATGTTATTCGGATTAGTCAAAGTCAAATCTATCACTGATTCAAAGTCAAGATTTGTCAAGAAACATTGGCTAAAAGGTGACGGTAATCATTAGAGATTATACTATAGCGTCATTGATTTTAACTTATAGTTAGCTCCTGAACGCGTTCGGTATAGGGACCGGAAGAAGTTGATTCTGTGTTTAACATTTCTTTGTTTTTCACATGAAGCTTAATGCATGCATGCCTAATCGAACTGATGAGATAACAATCATCTCCTGCATATCCACTGATATGACATGCCTCTGTTAGTGAACCGATCCATTGGAGAATTTTTAAATATTCTTCTCTTCCAAACTGAATCTTGTAACATTAACTATGCTATTTCGAGAGTTGGTCTCTTAACAATATCGGATGGATGCAGTTCTTGACCGCTGTTTAAATATGTCTAAAATTCAGAGCCCTTCAGAAGCTGAAACAAGATCAAAACATGAGTCCAGAATTATTACCTCCTTCTTGTAGGAAGTTCTAAATTAGGAATTTCATTATAGTCATTGATAAAAACTAGACTTATTGAAACATCATTTCAAATCGTAATACCAAAGTAATCTTCCATTAAAATTTATTCTTGGCTAGCGTCAACAGTCTCATGCTCTGAAGCCCTTGATGGAAACTACTAGGAGCATAAGTCACCTCAATGTGACACAGTTATTGGCTGAGATTATCAACATCAATACTGTCTGCGGTATAATCCATTACGCAGTATAAGGAATGGTACGTTTCTGAAAAGAAACAAATCAATTAATATTCACTTTGTACAAAATTATTTTAATAGAAATTACAAAGTATTAAAAAAAAAAATATATTGTATTTAAAAAGTTATTACACAACAATGATGTTTAAGTCAGAGGAATCATATGAGCTAATAATGCCTGTTCAATTATGTGAGACTTGTGCCAATAGTAAGGACATTAGCAATCTCACTAATCGATATTGAACCTAACACTATCGACCTTTCACATCTACATGAGATCGCTATGATTATTTTTTTTAAATGAAAATTTAACAAAATATGTAAATGCTAAATTAACTATCATTTTAGATAATGAAAACTGACTATTCTAAGCATCAATCATCAGACCTGAATAATCCACTGCTGGACTAAGCTCCCTAATAACCAAACCATTCCATTAGGATTTTGGACCGATCCCACACGCTGGTCCAATCGGGTTGGTGAGTGACATGACTTTACATGCACATCGAGCATTGGATCATCTTTTCCAAGACCAATTGATATGCCAATTCCCATTTAACAGCTTAAAGAATCATACAATGAATAATTTGTTGAGTCACGCAGGATTGTAACACGACTTCTTACGGTTCTAGAGCATACACCTCTAACTACTAGGCTATGGAGCAGTACACACAATGTTATTAATGGCTCTATTTCTAAGGAAAAACAATATTTTACATACTAGCTAGCATCCACCTATAATGAGTATTAAATCCAAATTGATCAAAATAACATTTTATCTAGACAAATCATTTACACATCTATATTAAATAATACAGTAAATTGCTACATAGTAAGATCTTGCCCAAACAATGAATGGATTGAGCTACAGATAAACATCATAATGCCCTTGGGTCTGATAAAATCTTACATTGTAGTGAGTACTTATCAGTCATCCTTCAAACATGAGACACAAAAGATTTATTTACACACTATTGCTTTGTAGAATTAATAAAAGTCAAAATGGAGCCTTTCGAATTTTTCTGTTCATTTCAAGTATTAAAACTAAGCAAAAGGATATATTAAATAACTGTATGAATGTAAACTAGTAGTAAAACTTCAAATACCAATATCAAAAATAAAGAAACACTCAAAGGAAAATAACTATATTAAAAGTCGTTAAAATAACTCGGAAGTTTAAAGCGTCATATAAAGTAAATTCTAATTTTAAACTCAACAAAAAAGTGTTAGTCACTGAATCAACTGTCAAATGCCTGTTCATTGGTGAATCTCACGACCGATTAAATAATAAAACACAAATAGTGTAATATTATCAGAATTCCACTGAATTTTGGACTTTTTAATTAATAATTATTGAAAATTATTATTCCGGAAATTTATTTTTCTATAGCATCCTGATAACTGGCAAGACTGCTATTAGTCTGGTTAATAATCGTGCAAATAAAAATGAATAATTATGTACAATTATTAACCTTTAACAGATACAACTTTTGGTGCTCAGATGATGTTGAGACACGGACTATGTGCAATAGCATATCAATATTATAAAAAACCATAAATTCTGTAAATTTATAATTTCACAAAACAAAACCAGTTTCAACAGAATTTAAAAACTCTCATCAGTAAATCATCAAATTATGTTTCAGTACCATTGTTAGTACTAATAAAATTACATTAGTTAAAAGATTCATTAATTATAGTGAATCCTACAAAAGACACTAAATTTTATCTCAATTCCAGATTTTATCAGGCTTATAAAAAATATAATTTGAACATATTATTAAATGTCAATACTTTTAGAAGATCAAACTAAGGTTGTACTATTTACTCCAATTCCAACAGCCTTATTTTCATTTCAGTTAGAATAAAGCTATCATCAGAGACATAAGCATCCACAGATAGTTAGATAACTTTATCTCATAAAAACCTCTCAATATGTTAGATAGCTATAAGTAAAATATCAATTCTTTAATAAGCTACTCGATTTTACAATTTTGAATCTTAAGATCTTAGTTTACAAAATGTTATTTCATGTGAACAAAGTCCGTTCACTAACTTAGAATCGATATACATAAAGAAACTATTTGATTTTAAAACTATTAGAGTGTCAAAATCGACTACTAAAACAATAAATACCTGACAGATCGACAAGACTAAAACTAACATCAATATCCAGGTAATTATAAATCAAACAGTACAGTAGTATCAAATCTTATAACAGTCACCACACCCTTGGACCATAGAAATTTGTTCAGACGAGTGTCTAAATCGAACATAAAGTCATTTTTTCAAAGTCTGAAAGCCTGCTAAGATTCTTTTGATAGCTCTGAAGTTTGCGTTTATCAAAACCTACTCCATGAAGGCGTTTGTGTAAGTTCACCGTGTATTCACGGGTGACCACTTCGTTTATCGCGGATTTACCCTTCCTCTCCCCCTTGGTTTGGCCATTGTAATCTGAAATAACGAAACGGGAATGTGAAAATAACGCTGTTTGCACACACACCGTTTAACGCACTGCCGCGGATGTAAGTTAAAAACTGTAAAAGACTAAAAATTTTCGTGATTTTTTAAGATTATCATACATAAACACACCTTTGCAGTCACTTGCCGAAACGAAAAGAACTGTCAGAAATAGCTGTCAAAAAGTTGTCTAGTATCCTACTCTGACAGATGAAAAAATTGGTAATATTAAACGCTAAAATAAAATGTTATTTATTTTACTACACTTCGATAGATTTTTACTTAGAAATTGTTGGACTTACTTTTAAATTAAAAAAATAATTGATTATAATCTAAAATTCATTAAAGGTAAAAATTTAAGTTTTTAATCTAGAAATTATACCACTTTTTCGAATACCAAATAGACTTATTTAGTTGGTTTTAATGCTTGCACATAACAAATCAAAAAAATGTTTATCTGATATGGATTTTATTAAGACTTTACAATACTATACTGCTGTTTTTCACATCAGATATATATTATTGAAACAAATATACTTAGCTGTTGACCACGACTTCATCTGTGTAGTTCCCTTAAATATTATTAAAGTTCCGCGAAATTCGTATCAGCCATTCTAGACATATAACAGATGAAATAGACATACAAAATTAAAAATATATGTATTGTTACATATAACGGTTACATATCAAAACCTGATCATTTAAAAACGATTATTTTGATTTCAAGCTAAGAAGAAATTCATTATTAGGTCTGAAAGAAGATCAAGTTGGAACAAATTATGTAAATCCTTCAACAGAACTACCCCTATCTCAATTATTTGGTCTCATATGTGTAAATTTAACAAAACTACCACCCTCATCTCAGCTTGAAAACAATTATGATTGGATTACACATTTTCTTAAAAAATATACTTCAGATACTGTTGAGCCAGCATCCTTCTTTGACAATTAATATTGGTCTTGCCCAAATCAAAGCTACTTTTTGGAACCATTTTCATTTGTCGAATATCATCTAGAAGAGACACAATATCATCTAGAAGAGATGTTATTCAAGTGACAATGAGTCTTCGACTCATTACTGGGGCAATAAGAACAACTCCCATAAATTCACTCCAAGTTGAATGCAACGCTCCTCCTCTATTTTTAAGGTTTCAATATCTAAAAAGAAGATTATTGCCAAAATTTCTTTTTATAAACAGTCACTCACTTATTAACAAACTTTTCCCTCTGAACAATAGTTTTCCTATGAATTCCTCTCTCAAGCAATTATTCGTATCTTCTGCATGAGCTTCCATTTTTTGTTAAATCTGGTCAATCAGCACAGCATTTTTAAATCTGATAACTGGTTTTGCTATACTAAGAGCTATAAAAGTATTATGTATCACATCAGTATAACTATAGACAATAAACTGAGAGATCGACAAGAAGTCTATAACCTCAATCTCAATATCCCAATTGTTATCACATTTATACAGATGGCTCGGAAAAGGAGGCTATGGTTTCAATGGCATTCTATATACCCAGTTTGAAGTTTGGACGAGGTACTAAATTAAACAAAAAACATATTTTCTGCAGAAGCTCTTGAAATTTGTGCTGCATTAAAATTTATTGAAGATCATTCTGAAAGATTTTGGTTAATCATCACAGACAGCATGAGGGTTCTAAAAGCTTTACAAAATTACCAATTCTGTGCTAAGTCTAAGTACATTATAACCGAAATCAGATATATACTTTATATGCTATCTAAAAAATATTACAATGTGGAATTCTTATGGACGCCCTCGCATAAAGGAGTCTCAGGCAACGAGTATGTGGATTTCCTTGGACGTGCGAATGTTGACAGCGACAGCGCTGATAACAATGTTGCTATTCCGTACACTATTTACTACCACTTCTAAAGTCAAAACTTAATCAGGATTGGAAACATGTTTGGCAAGAAAGTTAAGCGAGAAAGGGCACTTGGTATGCTGCAATCAACCAAGATATTGGAATTCCATGGTTTTGTAAATCCAGTAATTACAAAAGCAAAAGATTTTATACCATACTTTGCCTATATATACCATGATTTGGACATTGCAGATTTAATTCACATTTACACCGCATGCGCATTATTAAGTCTTCCTCCTGTTCGTATTGCAATTCAGACGTCGATCAAAGTTTAGACCACATATAATGCCCTCAACTGCATATTCAACGCCTTTGTTTGTCATCTAATCTGTTAAACTATCATAACAGACCTGAAAATATCCCCCGCTGTATTCAAGACTTGCTTATGAATCATGATATGCATGATATCATCTATGAATTTATTTCTAATACGGTTCAAAACATTGAAGAGGACTGTACTCCCCGGACTTACCTTAACAACATGTAATTTTGTTTGGATAGTACTATTATTGCTTATGGATTTGACTTCGACCATTTTTGACCAATCAACATCAAAGAAGTGGCTTAGGCCTTATGATCAAGAATAATAAGACAAAACATGGCTTCGGCCTTTAAATCTATAAAAAATTTCCAAATATTACCAAGAACAAGACCTGGCTGTATGGACTAAAGTCCTTTGCCTTTACCATTAGGGATAAATTAAAAACAACAACATTTTTCATTGCCTGTCACTATAAGAGATTTGTTTAGCTGTATCCAAATAGAGTTTTTAGTTTTTTAAATTGCTTTATAAGCTTTAATTTAAAAGTTAAATTAGTGATGAATAACAAAAATAAAAGTGTACTCGTATATAGTTTATTAGATATAAGATGCGCGTGATATTACTGTACTAAATAAAATTACAACCGTTCCAATTTTACCTTCTTACTTCAATTACATTGGATTCCATTTACTAAAATCATGTTGCCTTCTGCAGTCGGCATACTTTATAGGAAAATAGGAAGAAGATGTTTCCACATGAAAAGGTTGAGTTACATTTGCATTGGACCTTCGGGAAACATTGTTCAAAATAGTGTATTATATGGTCAGAGAAATGTTATTAATCGACATTTGAGAACGTCCTCTTACATATTTGATAAGAGCGATACGACCAAGGAACATGAAAAATCCGTTGAAAAATTAATTAAAACAAAAAACATAAGCGGAATAGTTGTTAAGACTGAAACTGATGAAAACAATGTTGTTACTAAAGTGACAATTGAAAAACCCCAAGAGGCGTCAAAAAAAGAGATCGCGCCGCAAGGTCCGTCTAAAATTTACTGTAAAAGTATGATATGATTTGAAAACATTAAATTATTAATAACTTGATGTTGCATTTTCTTTGCAGTTAAAAAAAGACTGCTAATCGACTTTTCGGCATCATATACTGAGCGTAATTTCATAACACCAATGCGGGCAATGACTGAGTATTTATTGAAACAATCTGACTTAGAGTCATTGCCTAAAGTGCTAAGAAGATCACCTTACGAATCAGAACCACCAATCACAGTCTATTATCGTAAAGATGTTGATGCTAAAGCTATAGAGGTATTTCATTTTAATCCAAATTTTAAATGTCTTCCTAGAATCTTTATTCAACATAGATTCTTTACACTCACCTATTACACTTAAAAATGCTACCAATGCCATATATATCTATTACCTTTTTAAAAACATATTAATATGAAATTGAATTCTAAAAACTTGTCAGAGACTAAACAAAATTTAATATCTTAACCTTGCAATAAGTACAATATTTATTTAATTTATTTAATATACAAGTTATTACTTGGAACTTTATTCCCATTGCTCACAGGCTTTTTATTTAGCCATATCCTATTATTTACTTCTATATTTTGACATTGGAACACTAATAGTATAAGCGTAGAACCAGTATAAATAACTTATAGTATATGTGTTCCAATACCATGAGAATTTTAAGCACAAAGTTTGAAAGTTCAGTGGGAATGTCTTATATATATCAAGTTAAATTTTAAGTAAAATATAAAATATGCGAATAACTTAATGCATTGATTGCACTTTTGTTTACTACATACAAATATATTAATTGGTATTTCAACTAACTAATCTTCAAGTTATTTTAAAAATGTTGAGACATTTTTTATCGTATGAAATAGATTACCCACAACCATTTTAGTACTATCATAGATTGAATATGTCATTCACAAATTTCGTAAACATATGTATCTAAGGTATTACATTGTTTATGATATTTCCATTATTAAAATTTTCAGGTTTGGGGTTCAAGGGAAGCATTAGAGAAAGAATTACTGCGCAGAGAACTAGATAGAAGAAGATATGAACAAGGTATCTTATTGAGTTCTTTTGAATCTGTGAACTAAATTGCATACTAAAATTTTTTTTATTCTCATATTATCTTTTTTACTTTATAAAATAGCATGTAAAGAATTATGTATATTCACTTTATTAATATGACAAATCTTTTAGATGCACAAAATTTATTTCACTATTAATGTTTTAATACATTTTTGTAATGTAATTAATATGATATAGTAATAATTCCTCTTGTTTTATGATAAAGCCAAATGATAAAAACTGTACTTGATGGGAACACACCATCTAATAAACAAATATTTAATAAGGAGTATCAAAACCTAATTGTCAAAACAATCACTATGATGTTTGTCAACTTTCCACTTTTTATATTTTAGTAAAAGCGGATTTATATTATACATTTTTACTTTAATTTAATGAAATTATGACTACAGATGTCTTCACTGTTAAGCGTAGGTTACGTAATTACAGAAGAGAAATGAGCCACAAACGTTTAAAACATGGTGTTGAAGAATTAGGCTTAAAAACTAGATCAGGTCGAGTAGTATTAACAGCTATTGGAATGTAAGTGAAATTATGTTATAACAAATTTAGGTATACATTTACAGAAACAGTTGTCCAATTTGCTTTTTGTTGTAGCAATGGATGCAATTTCTTATTTAAACTTTGTGCCTGGTTCTACACTGGCTCGCACAGTTTGTTCAGTGAATGCATCCATTCACTCGCCGATACTGTTAATCAACTGATCCTTGCTTATGGAATACATAAGTCTGTACAAGTAGGTATCTTTCATTTTGTTGCCGTTTATACAGTTTTTTTACTTGTAAGATTTGCTGCTTGTATTATGTCTGTTGACACATGATAGACAACTATAACGTAAACTATTTGCACAGTTACTATTAAATGACTGTGAGTCAGTGATTGTCACTTTGCATATATTTACTTTGCTCAATATATAAGAAATTTACTTGAACCATGGTGGCCAGTTTAATTTCTATGGGATTACCAATATGAGAGTGAAATGGTTTGATGCTAATTGAGTTTAGCTTAAGACTATGTTCTTATTATTTATTCATTACTTAAATTCAATGTCATTTATCAGATGGGCATGTAAAAAGTCTGTCCACGCACCAACCCCATTGTACAAGAGTGGTGGGCTACGGTCCAAAACCCGCTAATGGATAAGGGCGTATTAGTGGTGGCCCAGCAGTGGACTATCACAGGCTGATGATGTCTTAAATTCCATCTCTCTCGATTTAACCATGAAATGTTTTTAATTTGTAATCACTTATAAGATTGCAGATCCTGATCATCCCTATGGTTATACAAATATGCGGTATGTGTCATCCCTAATATCTGGTGTGGGAATCTTCTGTGTTGGCAGCGGATTGTCCTTTTATCACGGAGTGGTCGGTATTATGGATCCCAGCCTCTTCATGATTTCTTCTGGGTGAGTTCGACAAACATCTACCTTTTATATTTGGATATTTCTGAAGGGAAACTTTTTAGCAATGCAAATTTGTTTCTAAGTTTTTTTACAAGTATTTCTTATTGTAAGTCTTTGTACTGTTTGTTTACAAGCAAAACATACAAACACAAGCAAAACATAAATTACAGTAAAGCCAAATTAGGTTAGGTTTCCTTTTGTACAAGAGACCGTCTGGAATAGTACCAACGTAATCAGTAAATTTTTTTGTCTCTTTTTTTATCGTCAATGGCTGTGAAAAGTGGTCACCGACGCCCATTCAAGTTCAATTTCAAATAGCTTTATTCAACAAGTCAAAAGTCTACTACCGGTTGGGGAAAGGACGCCTCTGACCAGAGAAAAACCGACGAAAGAAACTCAGCGGGACCTTTTTGTCATCTTTTACAATAAATTTGAAACAATAAACACAATTACTAAGACTAAAAGTTACAACATAAAATGTGTCATATTATTAAAAAGTCTGCATCACCAACGCGCTGCCTGCGTGAGACGAGGATCATTTACCATTTATTTAGTGGTAGAAATAGGCACCATGGTGGTACCCCAGATGGTAGAGTTGTTTATGAATTTAACGTTTCAAATCATTAAACGATTATTATTTTATTTTTCACTCAGGCATATTTTGTCCTCGGTGGGGCCGTCGTGTCGGAGGGTGCAACTCTATTAGTGGCTTTGAGTGCTATTCGAAAAGGCGCTAAAGAAGCCAATATGCCTTTAACGGATTATGGTAAGCTTTTTTTGTCAATATTGTAACATTTTAATTAATTAGTTAATTTAACGAATATTTGTTTTTTTTTTTTTCATCTCGTTTATTTATTGGACATAATTAAAAGTGCTACTTTGGCATTAAGTCGATTATTTATTATCTTTTACTATTTAGTTTACGAACTGAATTGGCGGGAAAAGTCAGACACTATTATCTGTTAAACATTGCGCTTTCGCTTTTGGCGCTATTAATGTTTGACATTAGACTTTTTTTTTACGTCAGTGCTTCCACGCATTTTGCTTATCTATAGAAGTAAAGCTTATTTTTAATACACAGCCAAGCACTATGTTTTTTTCATAATAAATAATGTGATACTTAATAATACTGTACATCGTTTCTGACTCTTTCCAGTATCCATGACCACGGGCAGACTAAGATGAGTTATCTCTGTATTTTAATGTGATTCTTCATCATCAGCCTATATTAGTCCACTGCTGTACATAGGCCTCTCCTAATGCACGCCTCCTCCATTAGAGTGTTCTTGGACCGTATCCCACCACGCTGGTCCAATGCGGATTGGAGGTTGGACCAACTTTTGACATGCCCGTTAGACGCATGAATCATCTTACTTTTTACAGTGTTATAGCAATACTAATAAAATGATATAAATATTAAATATTTAACAATTAATAAGTTAAATATTACCAATACTTGGTGTTTGTAGTGATAAAATTTTAGATCATAATATTTTTTATCTCTTTTCGTACAGTGATGCGTAGTTCAGACCCTTCAGTGAATGTAGTATTATTAGAAGATACGGCCGCAGTCGCAGGCGTTATTGTCGCAGCAAGTTGTATGGCAATATCACAATACACTGGCAACCCTTTGCCGGATGCCGTTGGGAGTATTTTAGTGGGAACAATATTGGGCGGTGTTGCCTCATTTATCATTTTGAGCAATGTCGGAGCTCTTGTTGGCAGGTTAGTTTTTTCTCTCTCTTCTATTAGCAGTTGATGGACTGTGACGTTGAAAATTTGTTGATTTAGTTTTCGCCGTAAAGAAAAAATAAGTGACGTAAGAAAAACTTACATTTAAGCATGTTTATATGTTTTTTTATAATGTAAATTTATAAAAGGCAAGATCTTGACTCTTATAAGCAGTACTAATTGGTCATATAATTTAGTGGAAATGTTTATATAACCAAACCTCGTTACCTCGTTGCTCCATCCCTGACGCTTCGATTATGTTCATTCTTTTTTTCTATCCATGCAGATATAACCTGTTAGTTGGTCCCTTTTTTTTGATCATTTTGTGATAAGCAGACTGGTATATAAGATATTAAGAAAATTACATCGTCAAAAATCACAACCTTATTCGTTTAAATTGCAAACGCTTGCGAAACTGTAAAAGATAGAGTTAAATTTCATCATCATCATCATCATCAGCCTGTGATAGTCCACTGCTGGACATAGGCCTCCCTAATACAACCCTATCCATTAGAGGGTTTTGGACCGTATCCACCACGCTGGTCCAATGCGGGTTGGTGGGTGGACCGACTTTTACATGCCCATCCGACGCATGGATCATCTTACTTTTCAGGCAATTGGGTGATCGGCCCAAATTGCCCTAACCAACTAGAAACAACAATGAAAATATGTTGAGTCCCCGCAGGATTCGAACCCGACCTCCGGTTTCTAAGCCACACGCCTATACCACTAGGCTACGGAGGCAGTTTTAAATTTAGCGTTACTTAATTGTATTTCTTGAATGGGTCTACAGTTAAGTCTGCGAGAGATATAAAATATTATAATATAAATATTTTACAAATTGCAATCAAGAATATTCAAAGCTCATTTAAGATAATATAGTTTATGTGCTATTCACCGGTGGTAGGTCCCCTTTTTACAAGGGTCCGTCTGGGTGGGCACCACCACGGTGCCTATTTCTACCGCAAAGTGTGAAAACACTACTGTGTTCCGGTTTGAAGGGCACCGTAGCCAGGGTAATTACTGGGTAAACGAGACTTAACATCCTATGTCTCACGGTAGGCAGCGCGTTGGTGATGCCAATGTCAATGCGTCGGTGACCACTATCCATCAGGTGGCCCCGACTGCTCGTTTGCCTGTGTATGCAATAAAAAATAAAAAATGTTTACAAAAGTTATTGGTTTCAAAAAATTCTTTATTACACATAGGCGAAATTTTTATTAAATGAACACCTTGAAAGATATCAGAGATTTAAAATGCGGTCGTAGAAATCACAGAACAGTTTTGTGCTCATAGCGCATGGTTAGCCGCTCATATTTCGCAAAATGGCTATATAGAGAGACGTGCCTCTCACTCTCTCTTATGGTTGCTTATGAGGAGCGTTACGTGAGCGGCGCTGTGACACAGTGCACAAGAGTGCTTGTCTATCTTTACTTGACTTACAAGATGGCGTTTTTATCCATTCACTTTATCACAAATGTATACATTACAAGGAAAAAGAACATTTGAATTTATTGAACAATAATACTATTGTATTGAAATAATTCTTAATTGCTATTCTTATTAATGTTTTCACTGAAACGATTTCTTTTCACAGATCAATTCCACAAGAACAGCTGGACGAGATAAACAGCGTGTTGGAGAGAGATTTTATGATTCGAGCCATCCACGATGTTAAGGGTATTGATATTGGAAGTAATCTAATTAGATACAAGGTAAGTGACTTTACAATCATTAATTCATTTCAATTTATATTTCTTTATTTCTAGTCATGATTTCGGGAAAAAATAGACTTCAATTTTGATTTGAAAGTACTTTAGGACTTGATAATAATTGAGTCCTGAACTACTTATTTGTATAGAAATCTCACTACCTCCGTAGCCTAGTGGTATGGGCTTTCGCTTAGATACGCAAGGTCGTGACTTCGAATCCTGCGGTGCTCAACTAATTTTCGTTGTGGTTTCCTATAAAAGTGAAGTATAATAATAATATAGTCGAATCTGCGCCTTATCTCTCCGGTCGTGTCAGTTTACCGTCCCGTCGGGCTTTTAATATAGAGAAATAGAGAGTGCACCTATGTCCATTTGTGCAGTATAATATATCGCAGTTGGCTGACCTCTAATTTGACTGCAATAATCGAAATCGACTTGAAGGAAATTATTATTGTTATAGAAATGTTATGTTATGTTGCCTCAAATAGAATTAATATATTTTCTTTTCATCTTTTAATCAGGCAGAAGTTGACTTCGACGGCAGAGCTTTGACGCGATCATATTTAGAGAAACATGACTTAAATGCGTTATTAGAGGTATGTACATAAAAAACCACATGTATATCAATAATAATTACTATGTATAATTTAACTGCCTCCGTAGCCTAGTGGTAAGGGTGTGTGCTTAGAAACCGGAGGTCGTGGGTTTGAATTCTCGGGGACTCAACAAATTTTCATTGTTGTGAGTGATCATTTGGCCGATCACCAATTGTCTGAAGTAAGATGATCCATGCGTCGGATGGGCATGTAAAAGTCGAGTCACCACCAACCCGCATTGGGCCAGCGAAGTGGGATACGGTCCAAAACCCCCTAATGGAGAAGGTTTTCATTAGGGGAGTCCTATGTCAGCAGTGGACTAACGCAGGCTGAGATGATGATGTATATTTTTATTTTTCAGGACATCAAAAGGATCGAGACCATAGACAATGTAGAAGCATTTTTACTCAAACACGGCGAAAATATTGTCGACATGCTCGGTGGAGAGATTGATAGAATAGAATTGAAATTACGGGTAAGTTGGACATACAGATGTGTTTATATAATAATAATAATTCCGGATAAATAATTGTAAAAGATAATGTTGGATACTTACCATATTATAGTAAACTTTAAGAAATAACCGTTAACACTAGATTTACTAAACCTGTCATTTTGACTGGTTTAATTAGAAAACTTACGTTTGATTGGTTATTAATTGTGTAATTGTAATGTGACTTTACTATTTTAAGTCTTTTTTATACAAATTTGTATATATTTTAATGAACATAGAAGAAGTGAGGTCATCATTTATCATTTGCTTTGTTTCAGAAAAAGTTTCCGCAAATACGTCACTGTGATTTGGAGATTTTGTAATCTCGGAAAGAATGAGCTGTTCATCCTTCGAATTTAAATATCGTTCAAGAGATATGATAACTACAATGCTTCAGTGCAATTGATTACTCATTTAATATTTCTAATAGTGGCATAGCTTATACGTATATAAAATAACGAGGAAAGCTGGCTAAATGATTAGATAGAAACCAAAAAAAAGCTGCTATCTGTGAAAGGAAAGATTTATAGTAAATGCATCTAATAGCCCAAAATGTTTGACAATGTCTGACTATTACTTTTTGGGGTACCATTATTACTGAAAGAAAAAAATTTGAATATTAGATGGGACATTAAATGATATTACAATTTGTTTGTTAATTGTATACCTTATTTGGTCTTAGAAAAAAGTTCATACAAAACGCATTACTCAGTCTTTTAATCCAATATGGACATAGAAGAGATATCTACTGTTTTTTTATTCAGGTGAACAGTGACATATCTACTGTAACTGTTTAATTTTTCATAACCGTCACAACTGAATGTGACGGTAAAAGAGATTTTAACTGATCAATAAAAAAACTGTTAAAATGCATTAAAATATTAATATGAAATTGCTTTTTTTTAAATTTTTGCCGCGTTTTTTTGCCTCAATCCCTGACGTAATTACTGTTTTACGACCACCAAAAAATTGAAGTGCTTAAATAACAAATTATAATCTGTACAGCTTCACTGAACAATGTTTTGTTACGCGACACACACAAATTTTAACTAAAGAAAGTTTAACCATCGCTTTTTAGCGCCTATTGAGTTTGTATTACACTGACCTGATCACGTAAATTGAATGTTTTATTTTGCTCCGAATTCAATGTTTCGCTCAATTATTAAAACTGCACATTTGTAGCAATTTAAATAATCGAAGCAGATGAAACATAATATTTCAGTTTAATCACTTATTTTCATACCACTACAGTTTGCCAAAAAGAGTAAACATCGACATATACAATGTCTAATGTCCAAAACTAATGACGTCAGAAGCAAAGGCGCTCTAATTGGTCAACAGCGGCCATATTGAATTCCCACTGTATTTATGACCTATAAAAGTGCTGACTATTAGTGTCAGATAAATTTATTGAAATTCTATCTGTGAATTGAAACAATAATGACTGTTTTTCAATATTAAAGTGGCACCCTTATAACTCTATTCTGGCTTAAAGGGCATATATTTGTGCATTTTATCCAACTCTGTGTTTAATGTATGTAAATGGAAACAGCTTTGTAGTAGCTTTTCACGTCTGTGCTGACGCTAAACGCCTGCAACTGTGATTTGGCATTGCAAGTATTTATTTCATATTTAATAGAGTGGTAAAAAGATTTTTAGATTTAAATGCATTGGTGCATTATGTTGTTCGAATATGAATAATTTACACGAGAGAAGTGGAAAAAAAAAATGTTTACGTAACCGGTGTGGTGTGAGTGTAAATTGTCAATGATATTTTCAAATAATTATTTACATCTGTTTACTCATTTAATATTTTGATAGTATTTTGTGCATAACTACATTGATAGGGTTCGAAATGAACTGAGTTAACTGTTAATAAAATATTCAGATTTCCAACGTTGATAATATATAAAATGTTTTCTAACTTGTTAGTTAGTTATATTAATTCTTGTTCTGAATCTATAACATTGTAATAAATTTTCATAAATACTGGAACAATAAATAAATGTTTATAGTATACCAAAACCCTACGTGAGACAGATTTCAGAATTTTGTTTAAATTTGTGATATTTTTGTGTCCAAGTTAAGTATGGCCAATAAATATTAATAGAATCATTGATTGTAAAATAATTTGTTTTCAAATATGTTTTATTGACTTTGGTAAAGAAGTATGACATTATTTTTTTGTATTTCTATATGATTACTTGTACGGGCTTTGCTCTTCTAAAACATTTCTGAAGTAGAACCACAATCGCCGGTCGTAAGTAAGAAATGTCTCTTCGTTTGCTAAATAGCCAATCGAATGTTGTTACCGATTTTTGATTTTAGGACTATAAACATATATAAATATTGTTTCTGAAAGTCTAAGCAGTTGCGTTGCCTTCTTAACTATAATAGTATTTAGGTTTATATCAACTTAGTGCTCTGTGATTGTTCTGTATATAGGTCGTATGTTATTACGTAAGGGTGAACATGTGCTGTTTTAATTGGTGTAAATATATTATCCTCACAAATACTTATTGTTTATTATTTAAAAATATATTTAAATCTAGTATTGACATTCGTTAAGTCACAGAAAAAATTTCATGTAAACATGGTAACCTGTATAGACTACAAGCCCATGGATAATAAATACGTGGAAAATGACTCCACGTGAATATACGCTTAAAAGACCTCATGCATTATAACTGTGACGCTCGTCCATCTTTGAGTGGTACATTAGTCGTACCTCCCTAAATACAATCTTTCAATACAAGTGAGGTTCAGTCATTCTGGCGTATCTCACTAGCGTCAATGCGTTATTCGTTGGATTGACTTTTCATGCCATCACGTGGATCTTTAGTCGAAAAATGGTATGTTCAATTATTCCATAATACAACTAAGAACACACATGAATTTGTGTTGTCCCAACTCGGATTGACCTCAGACCGGTTTTAGCGTCACACTGCTGGACGAGGCCTCTCTAGAACTACTTCTCCATTAGAGTTATGGACCGTGAGCGCTCTACGCTGTCATTGCGGTTGAGTGGTCTTGTCGGTTACGTGTTACCTGATTTAATACAAGTGGTATTACTGGTCATTCTGATATATGACTAGGTGTAAGTATAAATTCGTTGGTTTTTTTATCTAAGGTCTTCGTCTGTAAAAGATTTTTTATTTCCATAAACGATGGATACTGAAGAAAGTTCACCGAGTTATGTAAATTGATCCAACTCTGTTAAAAAGTCAGGCCTGTAAGTCCCCGCTGACACCTTGGTCCATTAGGTTTTGACCAGTTCCCACACAACTGCATTGGTATGGTGATAGTGCTTGTATATTATTTATATTGAATCTACCTTATCTTTGCTGATATGGACAGTTAAAACCGGATAGTTGGAATTATATTTATGGGCACTAAAGATTCTTTATCTCTATTTCATTTCTGTTGTTATTCGCTTAAACGATGGAACGAAACGTTCACATCTTGTAATAAGATGATCCATGTGTCGGATAGGCATGTAAAAAAAGAGGGTCCTACGCCTTATCTCTCTTCGGTCGTGTCGGTTATCCGTCCCATCGGGCTTTGTGAGTATAGAAGTAGAGTGCACCTGTGTTTGCGCGTACACTTGTGCACTGTAATATCTCCTGCGCAGTTGGACTAGGACATTATTAATATTAAATTATTGAGATTTCTTAGCAATACATCAAGCAATAAAGTGTTTGTGTATTAACAAAATCATAGCAACTGCTTATTTTACGAATTTTAGGTTATATTTCCTTATACATTGAATCGGTTTGTATATAAACAAGTGATATCAATAATTAATTGTTACGATGTCTAGTCTAGTCTCCAGTCAATCCACATAACAGATTATGGATAGAGGAATCATTGACAGGAAACTGCTATGTAGCAGTTTCCTGTCAATGATATACTTTTTATTGTCATTTTTTATAACCTTGACGTTATGCTTCCAGACTCATGTCTTTAGTAAGATATCTAACACACAGTTCGCGAGAAGCTCCCGTCCCCACGAACTAAGTGGCCGACATTTTTTGTTAAAAATTAAGGCCACTCGTACAGAAGGTACGTGAGTCAGGCATTTGTTTATGTCTCCTAAGGATCGTCGACGATCGGTTTACGGACCGGGACGCCGACGGTCTGGCAACTGTATTAATCTATTGCTGGGAGCGGTGAGAACGGCCCTGGAACGCGGGTGTATCTAGTGTACGCGGTGTGTGTTTCGCTGTGCTCGTAAGCGAGGGGTGAGTGTGTGCTATCCCCGTACTTGTGTGGTGTGTAGTAAGGTTGGATGTCGGGACCCCCGTTGGGTATTTTATTATCTTTGTAAGGATTTAAGAATAAGGCCAGATTATTGCTACTTTTCTCTGCTTTACTCTTTAAAATTTATTAAAAACACGACCAGGAAATGAAAGCAAACAAATTTCAAATTATACTTTTAATCGGTACAAAATATAACAATTTCATTTAACTTACATATTCTCTGGCAGTTGTCACATATATAAAAAACAAGTTGAACATAGATAATATTATGCAGTTCAGCATTTTTCAGTGCATTTATTGTAACATAATTAAGAGTTAGTGAATAATAAAAAAATTATGGCGATGTATTAAGTAGGAGAAAATTAATTTATTCATAAAAAGAATATAATTACTCTCGAAATTACGTCCATATACAGTGAAATTAAATCTAAAATTTAAAAGTTCAAAAATTTTAAAAATAATAGTCGTGAACCATGGAAATTGTATACAGAATAAAACAATCAATTCAACTGCAATACTTTGAGTAGATTTGACATATTTATTACTTTTCTTTATCAGTCTATGTATGGGCAACAAATTTAATTGATATTTTATATACCTCCACATTGAATATACATTAAAGAATGTTTATTAAACACAAGGTCTAGTCTGTGGCAGACAGAGGTTGTAATGTGCAGTTTTGTTCCAAAAGTCCGAGCTCTTCCACCCGCACCATCCCTTATTAAGAACTGTTATTATTTCATCAGCCCCCGTGTAATGTGGATCTAGTATGAGGTAACGCGTCTCGTTCTTCTCGGCCTTATATTCGACACCTATAATCGTGTGTGCCAACACTCCGCCACCTGTAATTGTTTTTTAATAACTTACAAATTTAAATATCTTCATTTAATATAGAAGTATAACACTCGCTTATTGATTGTCAAGGTCACTACCACCAGTTCGGAATAGGACGCCTCCGACCTGAGAAGAACCGGCGAAAGAAACTCAGCAGGCCTATTTTGTCATCCTTTACAATAATCAAACATACATATAATTTTCGTATTCTATTATATTCTATTATTAGTATTCTATTATACGTATTGCGAATAAGTATTTTGGCGAAAAATTCTTAAAGTAGTGGATTTTTTTGTAATTTCCAACAGCTACAAGACAATCATTGGGGTAGCGGTATACCCTGTAAAGAAGAAGTCAGATTCTGTTCGATCATTAGTTTTTATACACTAAAACTCTCTGCTCCTGCATTAAAATATCGCCTCTTATGTGGATAGGATACACAATGGTCTCATTACGATTCTGTTAATCATGAGCTGTGTCCATCATACTTTAGATAATAACTTATAAAAGGGGTCCGCGTCTTGTTAGGTCTCAACATTATTATTAGGTCGTACATCACTGGTAATGTATTATCGGTACGGGATAATATTCTACGGCCTGATAATCCGTGCACTTTAGATACCTTAGTGGATAAATAGATTGTTTAGTTATTTATGGTTTTAACCTAGTTAAGAATGATTTCCTGATGGGATGCTGACAGAGTTAATAACTTCCGTGTTGATTTTTCAGACCGTACCGATATTATACGGCCACGAATTGTAGGGCCTAATATTTCGTATGCAAACAAATTACTTTTCGTTGAAGATGGATTTTCTGGCCTCGACACTTGACTACTCAAAACTTGTCATGGTTTATACTTTTATTTAGTATAAACCTATGGTTTTATTAAAGATCAGTCTCGTTCGTACCCTAAGCCATTTTGCCAAGTTATCATGAGGTCGGCATTTAATCCATCCAGCTTTACCTGAAAAACAGTCTTTACGCAGAGCGACTGGCATCTGACCCCCACAACCCAAAGGGTAAACTGCATTCTATGGATGAACTAGTTGTAAGTTTTGAAGTATCTATCACTCTATCCTATAATGACCGCCAAAGATGGACTTTACAACCGGGACCGACTTTTTACATGTCAATCCGAGGAATGAATCGGAATTGGGTGATCGGCCCGTATTGTCCTAACCAACCAGAAAACGACAATAAGAATCATAGTACACAATAGATAAATTAAACATTTAAACATAGTTTACCCGCGGGATTCGAACCCTCGACCTCCGATTTATAAAGAAAGGGCCAATACTGCTAGGCCACAGAGGCGGTTTATGATCTGGCTATATACATATTCACTTACCAATCATTATAGGACTACCATGCTTTTGGAAATGATGAACTAACTCTGGCGTATAACTTTGCAATTCCGCACCGGTGTTCGCGAATATGATCCTGGACGAGACACCCAAAAGTGTCTCCAAACAAAACATCACTTCGGTGGAACCGATCCACTGCTTTGAATTGATGAAGGTCGATGGTTTGTCACCAATTTTAACAAGGCACTGTTGAATTTCTTTGTGAGTGGGTATGTTGTGTGTACTATAACCTTGAAACCTGGAATTTAAACAGGACATGTTATAACCAATGAACAATAATAAAGGAAAAGGTGTTAATGTAAGAAATATACATAACACTCACCTAAACCATGAAAATATAGTCTGCATTGAGCGATAGGCACAACCCCAGCCATCATCATTGAAGTTATCTTGCATATAATGATGATAGGTGTATCTGCCCTTTACCAAGGCCACTGTAACATCATTTGTCATGGACGGCAGTGGCAAATATTCGTGTGGATTGACCAATCGACCAGGATTCGGTGTGTATGCATTGCCCCTTCGGAACACTGGCCTGTCTAAAGGCAGAGCTAGCTGTTTGTGTAAAGCAATTCTCTCTTTTTCTGAAAGAGAATATAAATATTTTTTTTTAATTTGTCTCATTTATCAAAAGACTGAATCAATTTTAGACTTAATAATGTTAAACTAAATTAGTTTCTCAATGGTCGTAATGTCCTCCTAGTCGATTCCGACTACGGCGGCCGATCTTTATTAGAGATCAGCCAACTGCGCAGGAGATATTATAGTGCACAAGTGTACGCGCAAACGCAGGTGTAGTCCGTGTTCCTTTATACTTTCAACACGGACGGGACGGATAACCGACACAATCAGAGGGAGATAAGGCGCAAGGCCGACTTTTTACATGCCTATCCAACGTATGGTTCATCTTAATTCACAGGCAATCAGGTGATCGGCCCGCGTTGCCCTAAACAACGAGGAAACAACCAAAAGTTATTGAGTCGCCCAGGATACGAACCCACGACCTCTGGTTTCTAAAGCGCAAGCCCATACCACTAGGCTACAGAAGCAGGAGAACAGTGGTAGAACTGCAATAGCATCTATGTGGGCTATTTAAAGAAAATGCTTATTGTATCGCACCCTGTTTAACCAATGAACTGTGTCGGCCGCAAAATAAATAAATGAATTTCTATTTTTAATATTTACGTCACCGATATTTCTTTTAAGTCGCTTAAAACAATTGCGAACTCATTATAACACCAAATTTCAACATACCCATACTCTCATCAGGTATATCTTTAGGCACAACCCTAGTAAGGAAGTGCCCTAGTTCTTGAGGTAAATAGTGGAATGTTTCAGGTAAACGCAGACCGGCCCCATCGCCGATCCCCTCTTGGCCTGTAAAAAGCGACAAGATATATTTATTAACAAAGTCAAATATTACTTTGCTTTTATGATGTCTAAACTTATTGTTCAAAGATAGAAAAAAATTATTCACACTTTAGCTGTGCTTAAAATAAAGCATCCTAACTGCCTCCGTAGTAGGCGTGAGCGTTATTTCACGTCATCAGTTACAATAACTGGTTACGCGATACGAAACGCAGTAACCGTTTCGTGTCAAATTAAAAGTAGTTATTTTTGTAAACACGTTATTCGGGCGAACTCGGCCGTCGTCGTCTTCGTTCGTCAGTTGAGTGAGCGTAAAGCGATATATTTCTTTCGCACCTTGTCTACCGACGGGCCGTGCGAGAGATGGCAGATCGAGACTTGCCGAGAAAATGCGGTCACTCGCTATGAGTGATGCATATAATTTTCATAGGTACGACTAATACACATAGATACCACATTCGAGTGACCCCTGTTGGCAAATAATGCCTTGCGATTCCGGGAACCAGCAGTTATTTAAATCAAAAGTAAAATAAAACAAAACAAAGATTTTTATTTAGTTTTATTTTATTTTTTATTTAAAACTGAACGGTGTATATAAGAGTGAAAGATAGTTATAATAAAATCGTTCAAAAGTGTAAACACAACAAAACTGAAAATAAACAGTAAATATTAATCATCGTCATTGTAACAATAAAACTTAATTTTAAATACGCCAGTAGTAATATTTTTATTGAAATCATAGTTTCGTAGTAAACAATAATCAATCAATAAAACATTTTATAATTGTAAACCGGAGTAAAGTATGCAGAAAAGTAAATATATTGATTTAACTATTGGGCATCAAAACGAAACCGTTATTTTCGTTTCGTATGTAACCGTATAGTTGTGAAAGTTATGTATGCACAGTAGCAGGATGAAAGTAGCTAGTTATAAAAATAATTGGTTTTAAAACAAGCGACGCCGAGCACGTAACCGGTTACGTTTCGTTTCTTAAAAGTGACGTAAAGACCCACGTCCACTCCGTAGCCTAATGGCACGGGTGTGTACTTTAGAAACCGGAGGTCGTGGGTTCAAATCCTGCGGGGACTCAACAAATGTTCATTGTTTTTCCTAGTTGGTAGGGCAATTTGGCCGAACACCCAATTGTCTGAAAAGTAAGATGATCCATGCGTCGGATGGGCATGTAAAATAAATATATAAAATACGTATGATACGGTCCAAAACCCTCTAAGGGATAGGGGTGTATTAGGGGAGGCCTATGTCCAGCAGTGGACTATCACAGGATGATGATGATGAGCCGATTGTTGCCATTCAGCTACCACAGGAAGTAGAATCTATCTGTGCGGCAGCATTAAAGTTTAAAATAAGAATTTGGTAACAGAAATTCCACATGTTTTTGGCTTGAGTATAGGTACATTCCGTCCTAGCTTTACATTGAAAAGTAAATAACCTCATTTTATGTTTTGGCAAGGATGTTATGCTTCCAGACTTATGTCTTTGGTTAGCTTTAACTAACACAGTTCGCGGGAAGCTACTGTCCCGCCGAACCAGGTAACCGACACTTTTTGCTAAGAGTGAAGGCCACGCGTACGTGAAAGTAGTAATAGAAGGTACGTGAGTTAGACATCCTTTAGTGTCTCCTAAGGTGCGTCAACGATCGGTTTTCAAACCGGGACGACGAAGATTTTGCGACTGTTTTAATCGGTTGCTAGGGGCGGTGAAAACCGCCTAAAAATACGGGTGTAGTTTATGTACCGGTGTGTGTGTGTTTCGCTATCCAGTAAGCGAGGACGAACTACGGGTGTTGTATGCTGCTATCCCTACTAGTGTGGTGTGTAAGGTTAGGTGATGGGACCTCCGTTGGATCCGGACTCTTGGTGACCTCTTCCTCGTCCGGATCGAGGTGGATCGTCCGTATACGTTGCTGCTTTTACCAGCAGAGGGTTACTGTGGTTAACTATTTTTTCTATATGTTTGCGAGTTAACTTATTGAAGTGCTCGCGGAGTGTCGGCAATTTTCAGTCGCTGTGTAAATCTACGTTTCTGTGGTGCCACTGCGTCCCGGTGGTGCGGCGGATGAATTTGTTTTGCAATACCCGTAGTTAGTTAGAAGTGTGAACAATGCGTGAATGTGGAGGATGCGTGAAAATATTATGATTGATGCTCTATGGTCCTCC
This sequence comes from Lamproptera curius, assembly GCA_029286875.1. Lineage (NCBI taxonomy): Eukaryota > Metazoa > Arthropoda > Insecta > Lepidoptera > Papilionidae > Lamproptera > Lamproptera curius. The sequence goes on from JAGSMT010000327.1 coordinate 60,541, forward strand.
ATACAAGTACAAAATGAGACATACAATGTTTACGAATACGCATATTGTTAATTACTGTTGTTGACTTTAAATGTTAATTTCAACTTTATTAGCACTAAAGGTTTATTGTTGAAAGGGACTCAGAATATCACTTAAGATTTAGCTTTTTTATGGAACAATAATGCTTAAGTACACCTTATAATTTATTTATTATTATTGTCTCAATCAACATACATACCAAGTTGCTCAAGCAAAACACTTTCCAACAACCTGAGGGAGCGACATGCTGCCTCTACTAATACTGTGTACAACTCAGACAACTTTGTGTTGCGATGTATAATTGCCAATGTGTCAATCTTTAGTGGCATGCTGATGCAGAAAGCAGCTGAAAATAATAATTATACACATATTTTTATTGCATAATAATCTTCCTTTGACTTTAATTATGATTCTCCCCGATATAGAGAGATTTAAGAAGAAGTATATACACAGCTAATTGCCGAGTGACCTATAAACTAGCAGATGGTGTTAAGGAACTACCTTTACAAGCAAATAGAGAAAAATCTGATCTTAAAACTCTATAACAGCAAAAAAAATGTAAAAATTGTGTACCAAGATATTGACTATGCTTTTAATATTTGCATCGGACACATGTAGATGATGATGAAATGGATATTATCTTCCAAACTTCAGTATTGTTCTAGAAAGTACTTACGTTTCCTTTGTGTTGTCATCATTTTAACAGCAGTTTTGACTAATTTATCTGATAGAATATCCCTTGTGGTTTTCATAACTAAATTTACAGGAACTATATCCTAAAATATGAAATACAGTAGATAATAAGTGATGTTGATGTGACAATAGTTCATAATATTCTACCTATCTGGATTTAAACCAAAAAAGAGACAGATTTTTGTAATCTGATCGATACCATTTATATTTTATTCTTGGAAATAAATTTAATTAAATATATCATGCCTCAGTTGGGCATGTAAACCCACCCGCATTGGACGACCCGTGGTGGAATACAGTCCAAAAACCCCATAATGGTGGAGGCGAGCATTAGGGGAGGCCTATGACCAGCAGTTGACTAACACAGGCTGATGATGATGATGAGGTATATCCCATACTCAAAACATATACCATGTAAAGTATTAAAATTTAAGTTTTTAAAATGCATATGTACCAAAGAGTTTATGTTGAACTTCTTCTTTTTGGACGGCTGCTCAGGATTCAAAGAGTCTAACAGTTCCCCAATATTTGCCTCAGTACTTGTCCCAGTTACTCCAACATCGGACGCAATACCAAATAGATATACCATTGTGCCATCTAAATGGAAAGATACTGACCAGAGGCTATCTGTAATAGAATTATTTTTTTTTATCTACACTGTTATTCATTTAACATTGATGATGATTAGTAAAATATTAAAACTAAGTCCTTAAAATGTGGAAAATCTATAACATAGTTTAGAAAATGTTCATGTAGCTAAAAATTATTAAAAGTAATGTATAAAATGAGATTTTCTATTTTTGAACGGCAGATGGAAGGGTTGAAACTAAAAATAACATTAAATTTTCTCATGCTTCATCATCATAAAATATCATAACAAGTCTTATCAAGTCTAGGCAAAGTCTATAATAAAAGCAAATTTGAAACATTTTTACCAATTCATTGCAAAAAATATGGTTATTGTTGAACTCTTTAAATAAAAATATTGTAAAGTAACTTAATGAAATACGTTTTTTTTAATAAATACTCTGTTATTTAAAGAATCAGTTCATTTAGTTTCAGTTATAAGAAAAGCAGACAATATATATGTGACCACCAAAAATATCAAAGTAATTGTTGCTCTGTCATTATTACTTTATAAAGTTCAAAAACAAATTCTTATTACCTTTTTTCTTTTATTTTGCAGAGTATTCTTTACTCCAGCTATTGTGGCCTCACATGTGAGGGGTAATATAGTAATTAGACGCACATGAAGAAACTGTTTCCATAATTCCTCTGCCTCCAATACTTCATAACTTGTTTCTTCAAACTTGTCATGAACTAAAAAACTTGCTTTGATTTCTTTCTCTTTGCTAATTGTTATCACCAATGGATTATCCGTTATGTCAACATCCTGAAATATAAAAAATGTTATCAATCATATTATACACTTACAAGACTGGACTAAACCTACTAAATAGTTTTATTTAAATAAACAGATAGTTCATGAATTATATATACTTTTCAAGTCATAAGTTCATCAAATACATTATACTAACATAACCAAACCTGTTATTAATTGACATTACCTGTAAAATTTCTTTAGCTTTATTTTCAATGGCCAACGAATCACTGAACTTAATAACGCCGCACAGCTCTACCTCGGCGGGAAGATTAAGCAGCAATTGATTGTAAGCGTTCTTTTCATATTCAAACAATTCTAAGCTCAACCCAACCACGAGCAGGATCCCATCGTACATAAGGCCATACAGACATCCTGTACTTTCATTCGTATCTATCCGAGACAACCTCTGAAATATGTTAAGTCATTATAGGACCGCTTTTCATTAACTACAACAAATTGCGTTAACAGTACTTTGTAAACGATGATTCCATACACGATGACGTATAGGAGGAAACAAGCTTAAATACAAAATATTTAGGTAACTTTTATAAATCAACATAAAGACATTACTTAATATAAAATTGACGAATCTATACGATGTAATATAAAGTAAATCATAATATAAAAGATAAAAACTTACCTCAACAACATATTTTGATATTTTGAGACGTGGTGACATTTTGAATGAGTGTTGTCACTGCCATAATGTCATTGTAAACTGACAAGTTGTAATTTGCCATTCTTTAAACGTAAATAAATATTTAACTGTATTTTAATTATTATTTAATACATTTTAAGTTATTAATACACTAAAAAACTCTTATTTTCCTTTGCAAGAAGAAACAAATACTTTTAAAACTCTTAGTATAAGAGTTTTATATAGATCTTATGTGAGGATATAAGGGGAGCTTAGCCTCTAGAGTAGTTTCTAGTTAGCATTCTGAATCGAGAACTGCCCAGATGAGTTGAGACCTCAACTCGATTCAGACGCTTTATTATGTTGCAAAGCTTGAAGAGCTCTCGCTAACATTACTAGCAGTTCTTTAAGCGTTGGCTCTGCGTGAAGAAGTGATGCAAAAAACTCCAGCAACGCTCCTATCGAGAAGAGTGAGCCTAGCCATCGAATTGCCGTAGGCAGCAGCGAATTCGGCTGCGGTTTTTTAGAGTCATCCATATCAAATAAGTTGGAGGCTGCTCCAAGTGGGCTGAATAAGCCCGCTTCTGCTTTTCCTAAGCTCATACAAGAGCTTAGGAAAAGCAGAAGGCGGCAGGCGAGCTGCCATCCCTGTTCTCTGCAGCCAAGGAGGAGTTGCGGGGGAAGAAGAGTGTCGGTATTCCGTAGGCCACTCTCCTTATCCTCCCCGACTCGGTGGGGCTGCACCGCTGATGTAGTGTGGAGAGAGAGGAGGAGACATTTGGCATGAAGCCGTTGATCTCTCTTTCTTCTGCGGCTGAATTGTAGATATATATGGATTCAGGGGAGTCTGTTACCTAACTACAGGGGCCGAGACAAAGGGCGCGTTAGTTCTGACGTTCCTTCTTCTTTTTGGTGCTTTTTACCTACAGGGAGCCGCGCCAGGGAGGGCGGGGGAGATCGTGGAGCAGTGGGATGCCTGGCTACGGGGAGATGGGACATACTTATGGGACAGGTTGGTTTCGACTGGTACTTCGAGGGAGTAGCAACGTGCTGGGGACAGGTTGTATGCGCGTTAGGCTTTGCAGCCTTAACAAGACGGACAGGGAAGGGTGAAGAGGCGCGATGTTGTAGTTTCTTTTATGATTTGGATTAGTCGGTTTTGAAGCAGTCATCAGAGTCGGATTGCAGATTGGGTTGCTCGACCTCCATCTCCGATTCCCTATGGGCCCTCTATCATCATCCGTAGGAAATGGAGTTGTCGGTCCGGGCGTGCAGGACGGAGTAGGGATTGGAGGGCTACTCTCCGCGATAAGCACGTGCATCGTATCGGCTTCATGAAAGCTGGTTTCTCAATATACACTTTGTTATCAATACTAAAGTATTTTTTAAAAACCCGATCTACCATTTTGCCTAATGTAGGTTGCGCCTTACGATTATTAAGGTTGCGTCCCCCAACGCAACAACTGTGGTCCAGCAGAATTAGCGTCTAATAATAAAGATAATACTGCCAGAAATACTAAATTAATTATGTTTACCCCCACAATTAAATTTAAACAAATATATACAAATAAATACCCTTGAAAATTTAATCATAGTAGCCTTCATATTACAAACTTCAGGCTTAACACCTCACAAACAAAATCATCTAATTAGTGCTAAAGTTTAAGGGTTGGTGTTTAAGATATGTATCCTTCATACATACAGAGTTTCATAACCAGACATAAAGTAGCAAATTATATATGCTAGTTTCTGTATATCAGAAAAGAATGCCATATTTAATTCAAAATGTTAGGTGTAAATTCTTCAGATATTAATAAATAAAATCACATCATTAGTCTTGTAAATTTTCATTTTGAATACAAGTATTTATCAATTTCTCAATGAGCTGCGTCTTTTCTTTGGCTAATTTCAGCGCTTCTTTCTCGTCTTCAATAGAAAGACTGCTGCCGCCAAATTTATGGGTACCACAGAGAAAGCCCTCATTCCAGCATACTATAAAATTGGCTCCATTGCCTCCACACATATCCTCTTCATAAGCAGTTGGGTCCATCAACAAAATACTTCTGTAACAAATAATAAAAATCAAAAATATGTAAATTTTTAATGTTACTTTAGTAAAATATTTTTAAAAATAATTAAGTCTCAGTTATCAAACCTTTCAAAGTGGGGAAATATAGAAAAACTTGTTGCAACTGGTAAACCGTTTACTTTTAATGGTATCCTTTGATTTGGATCAACTTTAATATCTTCAGTCTCTGGGTCATATGTTACAGTTGGCAGAGACACTGCATAACAAAAATTTTATTTGAGTTAACATGGTTACAAACACAAGTAAATATGTCACAAAAACAAGAAAATTAAGAAGCTCTTACATGTCTTAAGACTTGAAATAAGTGCTATAACACAAGCATCTACAAGGCTGCCGTCATTATCTATACACACTACATCGCAGTACAAAACCCAGGCAAATTTATCAGACACAATAGATAAGTCTTTGAGGTCAACACACTTGGAATTCACAACTATATCAGATACAATGTTGCTTATAACTTGTGCATAGTCTGATGGTGGACCTGGTCTGAACTTTGACGAACATAATGGAAGTAGTTCCACGTTAGTGACTAAAAACCCAGCATCCGGTTCTTCAGCTTTTGGAGTAGCTAGCTCCTGAAATATTAAAAAAATATATTTTAATTATTTATACGGATAGAAAAATATTCAACTTATTACATGGGCCATATTTAAGCGTTATTACCAATTTGATACCACAAATAACTGTTGTATTTCCACATTTCACTACCGCGCTGGCTTCCGCTGCTTGAATTGAGTTAACATTCAATTTAATATTTCGATGATCGCTAAAATTTCTACCATCAGGCCTTATATTGCGAGATATGTAATCATTAAAGTACTTAACAGGATGGATAAGTCTGTAAATACAAAAAATATAGTAAATAACGTGTTTTTGAGGTTATTTTGTTTTCGTGATAGATCCGTAATACTTGCTTATAAATTTCCGACATCTTAGGTTGAATTAACTACACTGGTAATAAGATTAGGAAATTTCACTGTTTCAGTTAAATTGTAAAATAGAAATAACAGCAAAATAAAACGGCATTGTTTATGTATACGTTGTTGTTGTTGTTGTTTTAATTTATCCCTAATGGGAAAGGCAAAGGACTTTAGTCCATACAGCCAGGTCTTGTTCTTGGTAATATTTGCAAATTTTTATAGATTTAAAGGCCAAGCCATGTCTTCATAGTTATTGATGTTAAGGCCAAGCCATGTCTTGTCTTATTATTCTTGATCATAAGGCCTAAGCTCAATTCTTTGATGTTGACTGGTCAAATATGGTCGAAGTCAAATCCATAAGCAATTATAGTAGTATCCAAACAAAATTATTTGTATTTCCAGGTGATTGTTACATATCCATGTTAAGGTAAGTCCGGGGAGTACAGTCCTTTAAATGTTTTGAACCGTATTAGAAATAAATTCATAGATGATGTCATGCATATCATGATTCATAAGCAAGTCTTGAATGCGCGGTATATTTTCAGGTCTTTGTGATAGTTTAACAGATTAGATGATAAACAAAGGCGTTGAATATGGAATTGAGGGCATTCGAAGAATATGTGGTCTAAAGTTTGATCGACGTCTGAATTGCAATATGAACAGAAGGGAGACTTAATAATGCGCATGCGGTGTAAATGTGAATTAAATCTACAATGTCCAAATCTCAGGCGGCAAAGTATCGTATAAAATCTTCTGCTTTTGTAAATACTGGATTTACAAAACCATGGAATTCCGATATCTTGGTTGATTGCAGCATACCAAGTGCCCTTTCTCGCTAAACTTTCTTGCCAAACATGTTTCCAATCCTGGTTAAGTTTTGACTTTAAAAGTGGTAGTAAATCAGTGTACGGAAAAGCAACATTGTTATCAGCGCTGCCGCTGTCGCTGTCAACAATCGCACGTGCAAGGAAATCCACATACTCGTTGCCTGAGACTCCTATATGCGAGGGCGTCCATAAGAATTCCACATTGTAATCTTTTTTAGATAGCATATAAAGTATATATCTGATTTCGGTTATAATGTAGTTAGACTTAGCACAGAATTGGTAATTTTGTAAAGCCTTTAGAACACTCATGCTGTCTGTGATGATTAACCAAAATCTTTCAGAACGATCTTCAATAAATTTTAATGCAGCACAAATTGCAAGAGCTTCTGCAGAAAATATGCTTAAATTTTTGTTTAATTTAGTACCTCGTCCAAACTTCAAACTGGGTATATAGAATGCCATTGAAACCATAGCCTCCTTTTTCGAGCCATCTGTATAAATGTGATTATAATTGGGATATTGAGATATAAGATTATAGACTTCTTGTTGATCTCTCAGTTTATTGTCTATAGTTATGCTGATGTGATTCATAATACTTTCATAGCTTTTAGTATAACAACCCCAGTTATCTGATTTAAAGATGCTGTGCTGATTGACCAGATTTAACAAAAAAGGAAGCTCATGCAAAAGATAGGGATAATTGCTTGAGAGAGGGGAATTCATAGGGAAACTATTGTTCAGATGGAAAAGTTTGTTAATAAGTGGGTGATTGTTTATAGAAAGTAATTTAAGCAATAATCTCCTTTTTAGATATTGAAACCTTAAAAATATAGGAGGAATGTTGCATTCAACTTGGAGTGAATTTATGGGAGTTGTTCTCATTGCTCCAGTAATGAGTCGAAGACTATGATTTTGAATGACATCTAATTTGTGAATAAATTGGTTATTTGAAGCAAAACAAAAGAAACTGTATTCAAAGTGGCTACGAACAAGAGATTTATATAGAGTTAAAAGAATTTTAGGGTCAGAGCCCCAGTAAGTTCCAGCAAGAGACCTCAAAATATTCAACGCTTTTATAGCTCTGTTAGTCACACAATCAACATATTTACCCCAGGATAAATTGTTTCAAACAACACACCTAAAAACTTAGCTTCGTTTCAGCTGGTAGTTCTATATTATTGTAATATAATTTGACCTGAAATGGCTTCCTTTACTGAAGACTAATACTTTGGTTTTCTATACTAATGTCTAAAGCAAGATAATTGAAATAGGTATGTAAATTTTTTAAACTACTATTCAATTTAGGAGCTATATTCATGGAGTTGATATCAGAGTAATATACCACTAAATCATCAGCAAATTGTAGATTACTTACATTGTGATCTAAAATTAAGTTAAGTTTGTGGATATACAATGTAAAGATTAAAGGACTTAGAATGCTGCCTTGGCAGGTGCCTTTATAGGAGAAACGTGGACCAATGATCTTGTTATGATATTTAACAAAGACTTTTCTACCATGCAAGAAATCAAATATCCATTGCACAACCTTAACAGGCAGACCAATGGCAACAAGTACAGAAGATAGAATATGATGATTTACATTATTAAAAGCCCCTACAACATCAAAAAATACACTGACCAAAACATTATTGGATTTGAAAGCTTGGAAGATGTCCAAATGTAAATGAGCAATACTCTCTCTTGAAGATCTGCCCTTTCTAAAACCAAATTGATTAGAAGGTAATATTTTATTTAATTCTATAAAATGCTCTAATCTTTGTTTCAATAATTGTTCAAATATTTTCCCCACACAAGATGTCAAAGCAATAGGTCTATACGAATTAAAATGAAATTTCTCCTTGTTAGGTTTTAGTATGGGGACTAAACAATCAATCTTCCAATCATCTGGAATCAGAGTTTGTTGCCAAAGAAGATTGAAAACATTTAAAAGTATTGATTTGGATTGAGTGGATAAGTGCTTTAGCATTTTATAAGAAACACGCTAGGCCAGCTGTTGTGTCCTTCTAGATGATATTGCTGACGTTAATTCGGCAAATGAAAATGGTTCTAAAAAGTAGCTGTGATTTGGGCAAGACCAATATTGATTTTCAAAGAAGGATGCTGGCTCAACAGTATCTGGAGTATATTTTTAAGAAAATGTAATCCAATCATAATTGTTATCAAGCTGAGATGAGGTGTGTAAGTTTTGTTAAATTTACGCATATGTGACCAAATAATTGAGATAGGGGTAGTTCTGGTGAAGGATTCACTAATTTGTTCCAACTTAATCTTCTTTCAGACCTAATAATGAATTTCTTCTTAGCTTGAAGCTTTTAAAGTTTATATAATTCTCTTCCGTTGGGTCTTTTTGAATTGTAAGTATGCATTTTTGCTATCTAGAAGAGCTTTAAAACAATTTGAGTTCCACCATGGGAGTGGATTTCTTTTTTTTGTGTTTGGTTTCAGACGAAATTATTAGACCAGATGAAGAGCAAGGAAGAGATTCTGTATAGAGCCATGTTTAAACATTTAATTAGGCTGTTATAGTAAAATAGGATCTTGACTATTTAAGGATAAATAAGAAAATAACAGATCAACTTTAGAAGAATATAGTCCCAATCAACTAACTTCAAATTACAAGAAGAAGGAGAGGACTACTATCAGGTATATCTGTAGAATAAGAATTATTATAACCTAAGTACAAATTTTGTTATTACAGGAAGATGATAGCTGCCTAATGGATCATTGATGGACCATCCAGTTACATTGCAAAAGAGATTGAAGGAGAAACAATGGTTAAATCCAAGACATAGGTTTCCATATGTGGGAGCGACTGTAGTCACATGACCATCATTCATGTAAGACTAAATTGTTGTATATGAATGACATCTAGAATGTCCTGCCCCTGCAATCGAGGTTTGCTTGCCCCAGAGAATATTATGACTATTAAAATCCCCGCCAAGAACATTGGCTCAGGAGACTTTAATTAAATTATTAAATTTATGTGGTGAGAATGGAGGTTGCAATTACCTGGACTGTAAGAGGCTTACAATAGTTAATTCCTTGCAGTTTGAATATTTAATCCTAATAGCTATATTTTGAAGGAATTATCATAAACAGATATTCACATTAGAGTAAAAGATAGATCTAGTACTTATGGCTATCACACATTGTGTGAGTTTCCAGAGTCTAGTCTTACTACATTATAATTACACAATTTAAATTTATGATGAGGTTTGTAGTATGTCTCACTAAATAATAGCCACATAACATTGTGGTCTAAAAGAAAATGGTTAAAATATGTTGATTGTGCAATATACTCTTGAGCATTCCATTGTACTATATTTAAAGTATCCATTAAGTTATTGAAGATTGATTACTACTTTGCTTTTGAAAGAATCTTTTAGGACATCTTTATAGTTTCAGAGCAAATTTTGATTCATTGGTCTTGTTAAGAGTGATTAATTTAACAATTGATTCAGTAATGGTTTTAGAATTAATTCTGAATTAAGTAATAAAAGGAATTGGTCTGTTTTATCTGTCGAGGAAAATTTGTACTATTAAGAGCTTGTGCATAACTTTTGTTTTGAAATTTTTCTTTGTTAAGCTGAATTTTTTCTTTTTTAACAGGCAAATTGAAGATATTGAAATATGATTGCCTTTACAATGGCAAAATTAGCCTCTTTGGGATTAACATTACAAGATTTAAAATTGTGATTTTCCACAGATAGAGCACCTTTCAAGCGTTTTACAAAAATTTGGCTATGTGACCATATCTCAGGCAACGGAGGCACTGTTTTACCGGAGGTATGTACACACGTACTTCAAATCTCCAGCTATTGAGGTCAACACTTCGTAAGTTTGGACAAGAAATGTAATGGACACAGTTTTGTCGGTTCAAATTTTATATTACATTCTCGACAATCCTACGCATGAAGCGTCCTATTGATACTATTTTTTGCTGGTCATGGCCTGTATATCTCTCTGTTTGAAAGATCTATCGGCACATGACTAATCACGCCAATTGTTTCTGTCGATGCAGCTGGTATGCTTGCATAGTTTGAGCCTATCCAGAAACTTTTTATTATTTAAAGCTGCATTAGCCAAAGGGTCTCTCAAATATTACACCTATTTTACCTTTGTTAATTCTTTTTAATTGTTTCACGCCTTATTATAGCGTTTGATTGCGTTGCAGAGACATCATGTCCCTTGATCCTATTGGTTTGTCTTTGTCTGTGCTTTCCAGGAAAACGATATATTCAAAATTGCCTCTTCAGGATAAAAACGGACGAGTTGGGTAACTTAAATGGAATATACTTATCAGCATCATCTTCAGACATATAGATTCCGACTCGAGTCCCTCACGCAGCGTTTCCTCGAGTCTCCCTCGGCATCCTCCTTCTTTTACGTCGTTTTCTACTCAGGGACATCGCGGTAAAACCACACCACTTTATATGAAAATAAAACTTTCAATAATAACATTTGTATTATTTTCAATTAAACTTTAAAAAAGGCGCCCTTTAGTTTGAACTTTACCGCGCTTTTTTTTCGTTTATGTATACTCAAACAACAACACAAAGTTTTTAAACGATTCTATGACATTGGTAACAGAATAGTGTATTTCGTTTTTGAATAAAATTAATTAAAGTGGTATTAATTTAACCATCGCTTAACATGGAAATAATATTTATGCGGTTTTTTTTTATGTAAGACTTAAAACTTTTATAATATAAATGTTTAATTTTTCTGATAGATAAAACTGTGTTCCGCGAAGTTCTTGATGGCAATACAATACTTTTTATATTTTATGCCTCCTCTACACGTAGACAAATTCATCTGCAGACGTAGGCAGACGCATCTGCAGATGAATTTCTACGAGCCGTCCACACGTCTGTGCGTCGAACCGTCGATACCGTAGCTGCTTCATTGTTATTGCAACCTGATTTAAATTGTTTTATCCACTCTTATTTTTGAGCAAAATTGAATTATAAAGATACAATAACTCGTGTATAAAAAAGATTAATAAGAATAAAGCAGTTCTCCATAAATATATTATGATTCCAGTAGTAAAATATTTTTCATGATCTAAAAGTTTTGAGTTCTTGATTTAATTATCCAATAATATTTAATTTGTTTGAAATTTTACTAGTATCTTAACTAATATTATTTATGAATAAATTGACTATATATAGTATTAACTGACTATTATATTAGTAGGCTTTAGCAAGATTATTTAATATTTCATGTTATACAAACTCTATTAATTATAAACGGAAAGATTTAGCTATAATTTTGTATAGTTTTATCAATATCCAATTCGCAGTTTTCGTCTGAAAGAATATTCTTATATGAAAGTGCACTCTCATTCGCTTCCCGATAAACACTGATGCATCGTCAGACGTCTGGACAGTCCGCACGCTAACGTCTAGGAACCCTTTGTTCTGTGCTACCAAAACCGAAAACTAACGGATTAGTGGCAGACGCGTCTGCCAAAATCAAATACCTACCACAGACGAGCAAATCACCTCCTCTACACGTCGGCCGACGCATTTGTCGATGCCATCTGCGGATAAATCTGTTTACGTGTAGAGGAGCCATTAGCCAAATAGCAGATGGAACTGATGTAAACAAATTCTTATACTAATAGCGCAGGAAGCGTACCCGTTCTTATTTGTCAATGGCGGGCTTGATAAAAGGGCCCGTATTTTTGGCACCTATTCACTTTGACTAGTGTTTGTTTTCAAATCAATCTCTCCTTTTGCTATACCACAACTAAGTAGCTTACTGTCAACATAAACAGTATTGATAAAGTAAAGTTTGAGTCATGTTACCCAATTTAGATGTAGATTCCATCTTTTCTTTTCTTTGAAAAAGACGAAAGTTAATAACATATTAATAATTTATGAAGAAACAACCACTGTGCGACATTGAACTTGTGACAACGCCAAATCTTTGTATACAGAGCTTCCGTTTGTTTTTTACGCTGGTAAATGTTAATGGTAATCCTTATCCTTGCAGGGACAATATTCATAGGCTCCCACGACACCCAAAATGTAAGGCTTCGCCTTAAGTCCCAGGTGCGCCGTGAAAATAAGAGAGAGAGAGAGAGAGTAAGAGAGCGATTACTCCTTACCAAAAAATCCTTTCTCCGGCCTTAGCAACCTACTGAGACTTACCACTGCCACAGATTGGGAACCTAATCGGGGGATTATAATCCATAGCCTCCTTTTTTACTCGACTTAACTAGCCCCGAGATAGTAACGTTGTTTATTAAATTATTAGCATGCTTTTCGGACGTAAATGAAATCACATGTTATAGTCAGTCCTGCACCTGATATCTGTTCGGCCATATCTGTTATCCATTCCTTAAGACTAAGAGTTCGAAGGGAGAGGGAGGGCACCTATGTTTGCGCGTACATTGGTGCACTATAATGTATCCTGTGTAGTTGGCTGATTTCCATATAGATCGGTCGCCGTAGTCGAAATCTACTTAGAGGGTATTAATATGAGCTTTAAAAATAAATTAAATTGGTCATAGTAGCTGCTGATCGAACAGAGATTCGGCCAAACGAATGCAAGTTAAATTTATCATAGTTTAGTTGTTGACATTCTAGAAACATCTAGTTCCCGCAAATTTTTTTACTTGGTCCATAGATGAACAGGGCAATATTTTTTATGTACCTGTTATAAAATATAACTAAATATTTAATTTTTGAGCTTGTTTTAAATATTGTATATGAACTCCAAAAATCCCTCTGTCGCATTTTTATATTATAAGTGTGTTTTTAGATATGGTGACACTGGCAATAAATGTCCGACAAATTAAAAACCTTAAACAAACGGTCTCTCTGTGACCGCCAGTGACTGTTGTATGTTCTATAGAGCATTAAGTTTTATCGAGGTTATCCAAAGAGAAATTTGTATTTAGGTTATTCTTATTGCAAATTCATCGTTAAGCGTTATTACATTTATAAAATAACAGTTCGAGTAAAGATTCAAGCCTAGATATCGCAACTACACTTAAAATGCCAGCAAGTAGCATTGACTTCTTTAACATGCATGATGCCAAAAACAATTTCAACGCCGTGCGGCCTGCTCCAATTTGTAACAGTACATCTACCCAGTTAATGGGTCATTGCCAGAATGTTCACGTTTCAAGAAATTGTTACTATGGCTACCACGACACGAAAACATCCGGAAACGCTTACGAGAGTACGGACTGCGAGATGAAAGAAGTTTCACAAAACAATGAAACGGGGTCCTCGCCGAAAAACTCAAGGAAACGATGTGCTGACCTTTATGCCTATCCACAAAGCAAGCGGCTGCGAGAAGGTAATAAATTCACATTATTTTCCTGCGATTTCTCATTGAATGTTTACTTAATGACCATCAAACGGTTATATGAGTCATGGTTATTTATACAATTTCAATGAGGTTTCGTAAAATTAGTATTACATGCGTGTTTATTTTTAACTTCATATTTTATTGTTTGGACGTCTAAAACAGATGTAACATATTTATAAACAATGCAGCAGGAATATTGACTAGTCACAATATTTAAATTTGATACTATGGGAAGTCTCGCGTCATTTGAAGTGCATAATCATTATTATGCATAGAATGAAGCTTTGTTGCAGTTTCTTTTCAAACCTATATTTTGTAATATACAATTTTTACAAATGATCTTGATAAGCCTGTTGCATTGAGAGTTCTTATTTTAAAGCAATCACAAGTTTGGTCTTAGTTAGCTAAATAATAGTTTAAAATTCATGCATGAGAAATGTTTTAAAAATATGTTACATGTCATGGCTTAAAAAAAAATATGTTTAACAAAAACTGATGGTTCCGTAAAAGTGATTGGAAGAGTTTAAACATTACTCTCAATGTAAGGTAAGTCAAAGTCATTTGTTTTCCAAGTTATAAAGTTATGTAAACAATATTAATTGGTTACATATTTCTGTAATGTTAATATAAACATTTTATTAAAAATATTTAAATGTCAGAATATTAAAAAATACAGTTTTTTACTATATTGATGTTTTGTTTAACTAGTATATATCCTTGTGGTGTTAGTTAAGTACAGATGTATAAGTATAAAATTTATTTTATGCTTCCTGTTTTAGAGGAAATGACAGCAAGTCTTGTGGAATTGTTTACAAACTATTTATTAGCCTTATAAGTATAGATAAGCATTGACCATGAACATTGTAAAGCATTAGTAACTTTGTTTATGATGTTAAACATATTGTGATTTGATTATTTACTTAGATAATATAATACTTGCATGTCATTCTAAAGCTAACTTTGTTTTATATAACTATAGGCAATAAAATTTTCTGTTCATTTATGTGAGCTAGCTTACTTATATATTTACTTAAATATTATTTAAGAAGATGTTAAATTAGGTTTTGTTTGCACTTGTTTAGAAGCTATTGCCTGTCAGGTTTAGTTCAAGGAGTTCCTAATTTACCTAAACGCATAAAATTGTTATTTATTTAAGTAATAACATTGTAAAATAAGGTATTCTTTAGGTGAATAGATAAAATGTTTTAAGAAATTATATTAAGTAAAAAATACTATTACTTGAAGAAAATTGTTAAATTATGTGAAAATTATTACATGTAATATTCCAGAAGAAAAGAAGTAAAGGTTCCAATTGTTTTGTAGTATTGAATGTGTAATTATGATGATTGGTCATTTGTTAATGAACATTTAAGTAAAGGATTTTTATTCATGTACTAATGTAGTTCCAAAGAATTTAAGTTTATCGTACATGTTGCAGAAACAAAACAGTTTTAGACCCATAAAAGTCCTTAAATTTTTTTTTATACATTTACATAATTAGACTGTGATATTAATTAACTTACCTATTATCAAATATGCAACTAGATAATGGTTTTAAATGATTATCAAGTATAGAAAAAATCAGCTACACCAAGCCTCATAAGGGACATTATTTTTATTACACCAATAGAGATATACATTAGATTTCTTTCATATAATTTTCATGTCTTATTTGGCCTAAGTATATTATCACATTTCATATTAATAAATAGTTACTAAGAGACGGCAAACATTTTTAACAATATTAAAGTACATGGTAAATATAACTAAGAGATATTTGTAAAGAATTAAATTTGTGGTCTCGATACATGCTTGCTTTTATAATTTTGTACATAAAAGTTATTATACCCAATATAAGTATAAAAGAAAAAATGTGAAAATCAGAAATGAAAGAAGATATAATTTTTTTATCATTCTACTACTCTGTTTTAATGTTTCAAAAGTAGTACACTAAAGAAAAGGATATTTTAAAACAACTTTTAAAGTCTTTCTAATTTTAACTATTACAAAACATATTTTAACTTTATTTTATATGAATCAATATTTCATATTGTTTTCAATATATTTGTATTGTTCCTAAATATAGGAAGTTCCGTTCATAAAATAAAAGTTTAATGTTTTTCAGTGATTAAATATATGCATTTTTTATAAAGCGTGCATGTCATTCCTTTCTATTTAAAGCTTTTCTATTCATCAATAAGTTATTTTTTAAAGTATAATGTAACCATAGTAAAACTTCGAGAGACACATGATATTTGATATTTGGGAACAATATATGCATATTGTGTAGTGACAATACAGGAAATGGCAACAAAACTTTATCTGAGACTTCCCTCTCACACATAAGACGCAAAGTGATGAAGTCCGACTTTATTTCAGAGGGTATGGTGCCACCGACATCCAATAACAACCCCTGTTTACTACGTCCAACCCACAACAATCCAGATATATCTCGTTGTCTCATGGTCCATATGATATAATCCAAATTTAGAATCTCTATGCAGTTGATGATGAGAGAAAATTAATTCAGCAATGTCCATTTTATCTGCAGAAGTACAAAGAAAAAAGATTATTGAACCTGAGACAACTGAGAGATCAAGACTGGACTCAAGATCCGAAGAATTACTGGAAAACCTATATTGGAACCTTCATGGAGGACATGTGTTTCACCTTTGCCGTGTCTGTGAATAATATTAGTGATAAAGTGTGATAAACTTTGGAAAGATTAAAAACTCTAAGAGTTATAAGTTTATGTTGGAAAATTTTTACTACATTCTTTTAATGATTCATAATAAAGGATACATAGGAACAGGGGAAGCTTTTTATTTTTGTAAAAAAAAAATCAATGTCTCATACATGTAATGTTTATTGTTTTAAATAAATATTACACAAGTGAATTGATACAATATGTAAATAGTGACAGCCGTTTTTTCTAATTAATAGGATCAAAGCATTGAGATTTTAGAATAAAAAAATATACCAGCAATTTCAGAAACGTCTTGAGTATTTAATCTGCAAAGGAAAAAAACTATAATTAATATGCATCCATTTATTTTCTGTTACAGATGCCGAAGAAGATCTAATAAGATATTTTATTTTTCAGGATTCACCTAAACAATATTGGGTTAATAGCCAAGTTTAGGTGTATGCTCCAGTTTTACTTAATATTAATATCACCTTTTTGCTTTTCAGATGTTTCTTCCATGTGCAGCCTTGTTGGCACACGGTCAAGCCCGAGCCACTCTGCTTCAGCCTTTAATGTAAACATATCAATATTTAACATTCTGCAAATGATATTAATATTCCTTTATAGTATTAGATGATTGTTAGTAAACTTTTCATCATGGACGCAAGAAAGAATTATCTCTTTGTATCTCAGAATTGCATCTCTTTAGGTTTTGATGGAATACATTTGTAAAGTAATGAATATAAGTGTTTTATTTACCCCAGTGGCTTTAGTTTTGACTTCTTGCAAGTTATATTTAATGAAACAAAAAAAATGCATTATATGTACTTGTTTTTATTGTATTAGCAGATTACATTGTTTAATTGAGTTTGTGTATAAATGTGACAAATTGGAAAATAAAATACATATTAGTTAGGATCACCTTTACCAAGTGAGAGTTTAGACATTAGTGGGAGTCTAATTTCTGTTAGTACAGTTAATGAGTGGGAGGCATCTACAGTAGAGAACATGTTGCATTACCTCTGTCGGTGTTACTTCGTCAGTGTCCACGACATCGGGTAGCACTTCCTGATTGTTCGACATCTCATCGTTACTGTTCCCTCCGCCGTCCACGTCGGCGGGGCAAGTCTGGTCCGCCTCCGCCAAGTCCCCATTGTGCATCTCGGAGCAATTTATGAGGTCCACTTTGCCCTCTTGGGAGCGATGGGTCCCATTTTCATTCTGTCCGTTATCCATGTCCATATGCACGTGCCTCGGCCACATCTCATACGGGCATCCGTTCAGCTGGTGCAATTGCGTCTCACTTGAGCTGAATAAGTTCAACGAGCCGGCGACATCTTGAAGAATAGAGGACTCTGATATTTCGCTGGTGAGGTGGGCCGAGTCTTCGCCCTCGCTGCTGCCTGATATGAAGAGGGGCAGGTTCTCTATGATATCGCCGGATATATCGCAGACGCGCATCCCTTCGTACTTAGAAAGCAGTTCTAGGAGCCTCTTCTTCGACTGCTTACAGTCCGGGACGCTGCTCAGCATGAGTGACGCCAATGTCTCCAGTAATTCCGCTGTGAACAACTCCTCGCTCTTGATCAGTAAGAAGCGAACGATCTTGTTGTCGATTTGCATGGTGCTCTGCAAGGAGTGAGTGTTGCACTCGCGGTAGTTAGCCTCGGCGGAGGTTGTGGTGACGGCCTCGTCGCATTCCTCGGCATTATCGTTTCCTTGGTTGTCGACGATCGAGTACTGCGAGAGGACGTTGCGTATGGACTGCAGCACTTTCTGGCGTAGAGGATCCGAGCTGATTAGTTGCAGCTCCCTGAACAGTTGTATCAGGAAGTCCGGATGGGACTCGTTGACGCCGATCAGCGTCGTCACCTCCGAGTACACGTTCTCCCGCAGTAGGTCGAAGAGTTTCGAGGTGGCCTTCTCTTGCACCTCGCGGCTGGTGGACGCCAGGTTGGGATTGGGCGTCTCCTGCGAAGTGCTCGCGATGTTCACGTTGCTCGTCTGCGAGAAGTCCAGCGTGTAGTTGCGCCTGTTCGTCGAGTTCTTTGCGGGCAGTTTCGAAGAGGACTTGCGCTTGCTGTTCGTGTTATTCAGGTTGTTCGCGTGCGACTGGATTATTTCCGGTATAGGGTTGGTGATGTTCAGGTTGCGGAAGTTGGCCGCGGGCTCCAGGCGGTTCAGGTTGACGTTGGGGGCGACCTCGTCTATGTTCCTCGAGTGGGAGGTCTCGGGTTCGTTCTGGTTCACGTTCAAGACGTCCGGCGCTGAAGAGAATGATAGTGAGCGTTCGTAGGTCACGTTTCTGCGCGAATGTCTCGGGGCTTCGTCGTTTGCTTGGGTGGAGGGTTGTACCGGGGCCTGAGATGAGGTCGATGCGTTTGTATTCCTCTTGGGTGTAATAGAAGGTGATGTGGAGGAAGAGGTATGATGAAGTGTGTTATGGGACCTCTCCACCAGGGGGTGCGGGTTGTGCGCCGGCCCAGAGCCAAGGTGGCCGTCCGCGTTCGTCTTGCTGTTGGCGGAGAGGAGGTTCTGACGGGAGTAGCTGCAAACGATAAATAAATTAACATACTTCATAGTACAATTATATAAATGTGTATAAATTAGTAGAAATCATACAATGAAGCCAAGGATTAGCTAAAGAAAAGTATTAAAATACAAAATGTGTTTTGAAAACATGAGCGAAATATATATGAAATAAAAGGTTCTGGAAGCAATAAGGGTACACACTCACACAGCGCTCACCCAAGTTGTATGTGATACCGCAGTGATAAATATATATATATAATATAAAATACATATACTAGAACTATTGCTTAATAAATATGTTATTTTTGCATTTCTAATATCTGAAATGAGAAAAACAACATGTTACAACCATATAGCTTCATGTTTTTAATTTTTGCAGCGATATTCATTTACTCGCCTTCTAAAGTTGTCCCAGTAGTTGTTTGCTCGGTTACCGGGAGGCACTTGGTTGTTCAGAGTGTGCGATGCAGTCTCAGCACGCCAACGCTCTTCCAACTGAAGCAAACAAAAAAATATAAATTAACAAAGAGAATTATAACACATACATCATCAGCCAGTAATAGTCCACAGCTGGGCATAGGCCTCCTCTAATACCGTATCCCACTACGCAGCACCAAGTGGGTTGGTGGGTGGACCGAATTTTACATACCCATCCGACGCTTGGATCATCTTATTTTTCAGACAATTGGGTGATCTGCCCAAATTGTTCCAACCAACCAGAAAACAACGACAACATAAGGTTGTTTCCGCGCGGGATTCGAATCAGCGAAATTCGGTTTATAAAGCAAGGGCCAATATTGCTAGTGGTTGGACCTCTTATTAATTTTTAAATAGTTGAATAAACGCAAGCTGTTCATTTGACTGTCTGTAAAGTTAGATGATCCAAGCTTCAGATATGCAGGTAAGAAGTTGCCTTCGTTCTTGATCTATCTCCGGTCGTGTCGGTCATCCGTCTCATCGAACTATAAGGACAGAAGTAGAATTGCATATCTGTTTGCGAGTACAGTTGTATTCTTTAATATCTACTGCGTAGATGGCTACTCGGCCGCCGTAGTAGTAATGGGTTCGGAAGACATTTTTATTATAATGTATGATTCTGCAATGCGTTCACTTCTTGCGCCATTAGTGATTGACATCTTATCCGAGTCACCTATAAGGTCAAACTTATGTTCTATATATATATATATCAATGTAACCGTCCACATAGTGGAATCGGACTTTGAGTAATATAATTAGTTGATCTTGGCTAAATAATTGACGTTTCGGTGACAACGACTACGACGCCATTTATAAGTTATGAGTTACATGGTTTACATGAATTAGTGTTTCATTTTTGGCTCAGGTATAGACTTTAAGTTACATAAGAAGGCTTCTAGTTCAGATTTTATTAACGTTCTATAACGAGCAAAATGGTCTTAATAGCCGGAAATGATTTGTTGACCTTTCGGACGCTAGATTATCTTACTTTCAGACAACTGGGTAATTGGTTCACATTGGTGCTTGATTGATTAGAAAATAACGATGACATGGAGTCGTTTTTCACAGCATTGGAACCCACGACTTTCAATTTTTAACTCGAGGGGCGTGCTAGCGATTTTACACTTAATTCGTAAAAATGGCAAGAGCTATTTGGCAGTACAATGGACGGGCGTAAGTTCAATTTAATTCATGTGCTATCGGTCCGGTACAGTCAAGCGTAATGTACTACCTCCATAGCCTTGTGGTAAAGGCGAGTGCTTTAGAAACCGGAGGTCGTGGATTCGAATCCACGGGGACTCAACAAATTTCATCGTTGTTTCCTGGCGGGTTAGGGCAATTCGGGTCAATCATACAATTGTCTGAAAAGTCAGATGATCCATGCGTCGAACGTAGTCGCATGTCAAAAGTAGGTCCACCCACCGACCCGAATTGGATCAGCGTGGTGGGATACCGTCCAAAACCCCTCCCGTTGGAGAAGGCGTGCAATAAGGGGATGTCCAGCAGTAGAGAGGTAAGGGCGAGGTGAGGGCGAAGTGAGGGCGTACGTGCGCGAGCTGCTCCCTGAGGCGGTGGATCTCGGCCTGCTGCAGCGCCAGCTGCTGCCAGCACCAGGCGCCCCAGGCCGCGCAGCCGCAGCCGCCGCCCGCGCCGCCCACCATGCCTGCCGACGCAAACGATGCTACGTGAAAGCGCAAGGGTAGTAGCACGGCTGTGTCCATTTCAGTCAAAACTGTTTCCCGGTTAAAAGGGCATCGTAACCAGTGCAATTGCTGGGTAAACAATATTTGTTTTCGTGTTTCTTATGGGTAGGGGTAAAAACAACTTGAAAATACATCAGCTCTAAAGGACAAACTTTTCCCTCCACGTTGTTCTGGTCCGTGCAACATATCACTAATGCAGTGGTTACGTTGAGACGTTCTATCAATTCGTGCAGTTGCCCACTTAAATAGTACTATTTTGTTAAAACGTTGAGATGTCATGAGAGAAAGACGAGGTCCTCACCGTAGGGCATCATCATGCCGAGGGGCATCGCGTGCGCGAAGGGCAGTTGCGGCGCGGCCAAGAGGCGCTCCATCGTCTGCGAGTGGCTGTTCTGCGTGAACTGGTTGCTGCGCACGTCCTGGGGTAAAAAACGGTACTTTGAACGTGACGACATCTTATCTATTGGTTCAAGATAGGAAAGCTCCCGATAACTGTGTCACGGCGCCCCTTAACGCTCTCCATAAGCAACCCTTGGCTCAAGTGAAAGAGGGACAGAAAGATAAAGAGGGTTGATCCTTCTTCCTACTATTCGATTCGATCGACGACCTCGAATTATGATGAAAGAATCGATAGCCCTAGACCACAAAGGCGGTTTCCACATTCGACACGACACTAACGGTACTATGACAACTAGATAATTAATAAATACTTAAATTTACTTATAATTTGTTGAAAAATAAATAATATTTATATGCCCCAAGCACTCAAATAAGAGAAAACACTATGTTCATCACAAAATATTTTTCTCCTAGACGATTTCTTACAATAACAATTTACATCCTATTAAATTTAAACAACAATGCTACTAGTGCACTTGTATATCATATTGATAGTTTATAATAGTTACCTGATTGGATTTAGTTCCGTTCCAGCATTGCGGCGGCAGATGGCCGTAAGCTATGTTAGAAGACGCTTCGGCTGAAAATAAATAACATTTAGTAATGACTTTTAAATTACATGTATAGTCGTTTATTATAAAACACAAGATTAAAACTCAAATAAAAAGACATTTTCCATTACACCTATACTAGATAAACTTGTTTTGTCGTTGCCAATAAGGATTACTGGTTTCATACGAAGCCAGTAAAGCAGTGGGACACCTGATGAAAAATTATCACCAACACCCATTGACATCGGCTGAAAAGGGTTCCACCAACGCGCTGCCTACCGTGGGACATAGGATGTTACGTCTCGATTACCCAGTGAATAAGTAGTGTAATGGCTCCCTTCAAACCGGAGCGCGTTAGTGTTTTCACACTACGGCAGAAATAGGCGCCGCGGTGGTACATAAACATTACGACAATTTACTTTTATTATATAAAATGAATAATAGATCACTCAGAAAAAACATCGATTTATTTAACTAGAGCATAAGACAAGATATAAAGATTTCGAATGAAATCTCCAGTTCCATATTCTTAATATAGTTTATTGACAATTTATTTACACTAATATTACTACTATTTAAGCAGTTATAAAATAAACTGCGTAAATAAATTGTAACTTTACTAAACTGGAGATTTTATTAGAAATCTTTGTATCTTGTCTTATGCTCTAGTTAAATAAATCGACGTTTTTTCTGAGTGAACTATTATTCATTGTATATAATAAAAGTAAATTGTCGTAATGTTTATGTAGAGGACTTTACGAGGCGGTAGGTCCTATATACTCACCATTATGCTGAAGAGGTGGTGCCATATTGCTGTTGGTGGGTTCCGGCCTCGAAGGTGCACCAGCGTTCACTTGAGATGTCTGAAATGTTATGAAAACTGGTTTTGTAATATAAAATGGCGATATGTATGTATGTATGTATTTTTTTCCAAGGAGAGACTAGACTCAAGTTACCATTAATGAGACAAATATGTGTATTTAACTAATAGTATTGTTTGTAGATATATATATTTATGGCCATAATAATACAATTAGTGTGATATTATACAGCCAAACGCCATTTGTCAATGCATTAATATAATCTTTAATTCATTAATCTTTATTTCATACATAGAATTCTAATCTTCTGTGGGAAAAAACTTTATTGCAATGTCTCTAGTTACAATAGAATTCCAACTTACATTATCATCAGATTGACGCTCCTGAGTCTGCCTACGTCTGGGCCTGTTTCTCTGATTTGATTTGTTTCTGGAAGCGCTGAAAAATCAATAACAACTATTAGACCCTTAATAAATAAAAATTGTTTTCTTAACATCATCTTTGTAACTTATTGTTGCATTGCATATAAAATATTAAAAATTATCCAAAGCGGATTCTTAGATTCATGAAAGTAAATATCATAATATCAATACCACAAAAAGCGATTTTAGCGTTATTAATAACCGTATATTTAAATAGACTCCTAGTTTGAATTGGATTAAATATACAGCAAAGAATAGAATAAACCATTGCATATGCAGGTGGCACATTTAATGTAAAGAGTGAACTAGCACCGATTAATAATAGTTTCAATAAAATATGTGTCACCTGTCAGTGTCACTGCCATAAGCGCTTTCAAGCCTCGAAGGGACAGTGTTGACGGATCTACCACCCATAGCGCTATCACCACCACCCTAAAGGAGTAAAACAAATAATAATTAATGTTTGAAACAGAGTAAAATCATAATATATAACTAATATGCTTTGCATTAATATAAATACATTAACAATCTAAATATATAAGAACAAGTTTACAAATGAAAGTCCTTGTTTTATCTCATCATTAAAAACAAATAATTAAGTGTATTTTTGAAATACTTTATGAATTCCTTAATTCTCTGTCTAATTTCGGGTTTCTTTTAACTTTTAGACACTAGAAAACTATATGCATAAGAGCTTATGCAGTTAACTTTACTGCCTTCACTTTGATCCAACAAGTTTACCCATTATCATGGTTACATGTTATTTTTTACAGAATCAATGTATAGTTATTTGATTAAATACAAAAATATATATGTTATGCGTACTCGGTAGTTTTCGTTATCGCGAAGGTTTTGCGAATCCAAAGGCAATTGTTCAGATCTTGATTCAGGCTCTTCTTGCTCGCTGAAAATTTCAATGATTACTTCATATGTGCTTATACAGAGTATAAAAATTATACAGAAGGTAAAAATTTCTTATTTACGTTAATATTGATAATTGTGTAATAGTGTTTAATTGCTTTTAGTGTGCAACCAAATTTATTGCTTAAATGTCCCAAATTGCGAAAAGTAAAAGAAAATTAGTGAATAATAATGTTTGGTAACCAGTGTAATTGTATTAATGTTACTATGTACGTTTTAAGAATATTGTTTAAAAATCAGAGCAATAATTTCCTATCTGATTTTTCTAAAATATTGTATAAAATATAGTTACCTGTTGTAAGACTGATTTATTTCTGACATCGCTCGCGAATCGCCATTCTTATGAGTATCGGGTACAACGCAAAGCACTTTCTGGAAAATTTACAGAAAATTATTCTTATCAATGTTATAAAACTTAATTGGCGTTATTTCAATAATCTTTGGTTTTGTAAATATTTTTAAAAATATGAGGTGATCACAACTGCAGACTTTTTCAACTGTTAGAGCTTTAGATATATATGAAAGCACGGTAATATCCTGTTTTCACATTTTGATCATACTTAGAGACCAGTTCTAGGACTAACCACTTCATAATCCATACCATCTCATAAACCATAAAATTTTATCAGAACAGAGTATTAGAACCTTCTCGGGTTCCGATTATTTCAAACATTAAAACCAAGCACACAAACTCGTTAAAGATAAATCGATACAATTATATTTCATATTCAAAATTGACGGTATCCGGATTAACTCTGACATTTCGGCGCTCAACATGTCATGGACCCTGGGAAGGGATATTTCATTATATTGTATTGCGGATCTATCTGCCCACCTCCTTGTTGAGCAAGGCCTCCAGCTCGCGCTGCTTGTCGGCCAGCAGCGCCCTGAGCTGCATCTGCCTCCTCTCCACGGGCCCCGGCTCCCTCGCCTCCCTCACCTCCCGCACCTCCCTCACCTCCCTCACCTCCTCATTCACCTTCTTCTGCTTGCGGCTCACCTCTGAAATGTACACAAGAAAATTCTTCGTTTTCTTCGCTTCTTTATACACAACCGTTCAAAATTATCACAGGTCGGATTATAAAGCACTCAACCAAATATACATGAACTGAATCCGATAAGAGATTAGTAATTCGAAGGAACTGATATTCTGATAAAAATAGATTCTTACTTCTTTTTCCGGAAGTAGTTAATTGGCCTACATTGACTTATATCAATCAGAAAATTATTAGACCCATGCCACAGAGGTAATCAACATCTATTGCGATTATTCCAAATTGATTGTTATAATAAGGCCCAAAGTCGGTAATAAAAATATGCACAACATTATATATCACTCAATATCAAGATAAAATATTTCATTAAAATTTATGAAGGTTAAAAATTTGTAACGTATCGTAAGTATCAAGAAAGGAACATTAACTGCGTGCTAAGTTATCCAAATGTGTTATAAAAAAGTTAATAATGAGTTTTGCATGGAAAATAAACCGAATGTACTTTTCAAGGACGTTCAATTGTTTTCAAAGACTTAAAAATAAACCCTAATTCAATCTCATCAAGTTGAAATTTTTTTAGTTATCTCTGTGTATGTGCACAACGAAAATATTCTCACCTTTGTTAGAGACCATGTCTTTGATGCGAGCGCGTTCGCCCATTATCTTCTCTGTCTCCATACGCAACTCCTGGGCCAGTTCTTGGAGACTTGCGATGTTCGCCTCGTGACCTAAACACGATGATTTCAAAATGGTTAAATAAACATTTTTAAATTTAGCATAGCATTTAAGATCTTCAATCATTAAAACAGTGAGCTGAATTTTTTTTAAAGATACATACACACAGACATATACAAAGACGACTAAACATTATAATTATTTTAAACCACACACAATTGCAAAGTTCGTCGAGTATTGTTCTTACTTTGTTGTTGAGGGTGGAGCTGTTGGGGCTGCATGTGGTGTTGTTGTTGATGGTGCTGCTGCGGGTGCTGCGGTTGTTGCTGGTGCTGAATTTGTTGTTGCTGCTGGTGCAGTTGCTGCTGTTGATGCAGATGTTGCTGCTGTTGATGCAGTTGTTGCTGATGAAGTTGGTGCTGCTGATGAAGCTGTTGCTGTTGATGGAGTTGTTGTTGCTGGTGCAGTTGCTGCTGTTGGTGAACATGTTGCTGCTGGTGCAATTGCTGCTGTTGATGCAGTTGTTGTTGTTGTTGTTGGTGTATTTGCTGTTGCTGATGGAGCTGCTGTTGCTGGAGTTGTTGCTGCTCGTTAGTGAACTTGTTACGCTGCGGTAGTGAGTTGCGCACTCGACAAACACTGCCCTCATTGGACCACCCACCCAAACTGCCACCGCCCTCAGATTTGCTTAAAATATACAACAGATGTAGAATTATTCTTCAACACAGTTATATGACAAGAACTTGCTAATAAGTGACTTTTATAAGAAACAACTTACTTATCATGAATATTTGAATGGCTCGACATAGCATAAGAATCTTCATGCGAATTGGGTATATGTTCAGCTTCAAAAGTTTCCACGGATCTCATCAGATCTAATATAAAAACGGCAACATTTAGAATCACCTTTAGATAAATGCAAAAAATATATACAAGGACAAATAAGCCACAAATATGAAGCATTACTAAAGCAATCAGTCATAGTAATACCCTTGGTTTTTTGCAGTGCCGTTTTGATAGCTTTTATTTCCATAATCTTAAATGGATCATCGTTCTTCATACTTCCACCCGTTTTGTTGGCAACTGTAATAATCAATACATTGTCATGCATTTACGTCAGTACTGCACATAATATGAATAAAGGACTTATGGATTTTATCCTATAAAAAGATAAATATATTGATGGATATGGTAATTGTATATGGTGAATTTATTATGCTTATTGTATAATTCCTGTCTAAACATGTTAGATAATTTAGGAGTATTAACAATCAAATGCAAATTTAAAACAGTTACGGCGCCTTAAGTGAATTCAGTCTAAAAAATAGACCGGCAAAGAGTATCCAATGAATAGTCATCTTATCTCATCATCAGCCTGTGATAGTCCACTGCTGGACATAGGCCTCCCCTAATACACCACTATCCATTAGGCGGTTTTGGACCGCCCACCACGTCTATCCCACCACGCTGGTCCAATGCGGGTTGGTGGGTGGACCGACTTTACACGCCCATCCGACGCATGGATCATCTAACTTTTCAGACAATTGGATGATCGCTAAATTGCCTAACCAACTAGGAAACAACAATGAAAATTTGTTGAGTCCCGCAGGATTCGAACCCACGACCTCCGGTTTCTAAAGCACACGCCATACCACTAGGCTACTGGAAGCAGTTGAATTTGCGCTAAGAGTTTTCCAATGTAATTTCCATGCATAGGGTGTTTTAGGGCAGAAAATGTATTTTCGAATTCGTCATAAAAACAAACTACAAAAAATTAAAGCTATATAATTACATGATTGTCGCTATTCATAAACATAAAATTTTGATTTTTTAGTTACACCCTTGATTCCCTTTTTAGTCTAATAGAAAATATTTACGTTTTCCCGTTGGCTCCTCCTCGGCGCTTTCTTCGCCGGAGCTCGAATAGGTGTTTCTAGAGCTCGCAAGGCCGGTCGCCATTTGTAATTTTTGGAACTCTGACACCTGGAAAAGAAAAATTAAATTAACGGGTGGAGCAACACAAGCAAATCGTTCCCATGAAATTAATGCAATCGCTTTGTATAAAACGAATCGTTCCATGCATCTATTCCTATGATGCCCATCACACCGGAACACAGAAATGTTTGTTGCGATAGGAAAGGCATTGACATGACTCTTCTAAATCTCGTTTTCTGTATTTTTTATAAGATTTCGCGTCAATCAAAGTTATCACAGAGCCGGCTTCTAATCCATCTTGATTTACCTGAACTAACTTTATAATTACTCTACCGACGCTTAATATCACCTTCTAGGCAATTAAATGGGCTCATATTACTCTAAGCAACGAAAACTCAACAATAATATGACAATTTGTAATGCCTGGACAAATACTGATTAGTTTGACGACCATTAGAGGATTGTTGTACAAAGATTTCAGATCTTATTTGTTTTCATTATCGCCGTCTTCTGCGCGACGCGGAAGGTTTACTTGTTGGTAGGTCTCCTTTTACAGGAGACAGTCTGCGGTGCCTATTTTTGCCGCAAATCAGTAATGTGAAAACGTAAAGCCAGGGTAAACGAGACTTAACATCCTATGCATCACGATAGGCAGCGCATTGGCGATGCCACTGTCAATGGGCGTCGGTGACCACTTTCCATCGGCCCGATTGTTCGTCTGCTTTCGTACGCAGAATAAAAGGACAGATCTTAGAGACTTTGATTCTTCGACATTATAGTATCTTAAGCATACTAATAAAAATCCTTTACTGCATGTGACTTTATAACAGATGACACAAAGCCTCGTACCAGGTTCTCCATGTGCTGCTTCTTGAGCTGCAGCTCCCTGAGCTTGGCTGCAGCGCGCGCCCTCGCTCGTGCAGCGCGCCGTCCTCCTCCTCGGGCTCGCTGCCCGCGCCCGCCGCCGCCTCCTGCGACATTTTATATTTCAATACTAGCTGTCACCCGCGACTTCGTCCGCGAGGCAATGGTATTCAAATATACTGTATAGTACATGTATGTGTCTATTATTGGAACCAAAGCTTCATGGCTTTAGCATTGACGATGACGACTTACCCTAGTTCATCCCCATACAGTTTAAAACTACAAAGCTGCTAGAAAACCACCATTTATGTCAAGTTTTGAGTATGTGGACTCAATGAATACTTATAGTAACCAGCTTGTACGTGATTCCTAACAAAATTACCTCGTCGGCGAGATTGGCATCCCTGAAGCCGTCGTGGGAGGGCCTCCTCTGGGCGGGCTCAGCGGTCGCCATTGGGGCTCAGTGGCCTGCGGCAGGGTGGTCGCCACCCCCACTTGGTTGGCGTTGAACATACGGCTCGGCTGGTAGTTTGCGAACGGGATGCTCTGGAATTTAGTGCGAAACATATAGTTTTTTTATTGCATACAAAGGCAGACGAGCAGTCGGGGCCACCCGATGGGAAGTGGTCACCGACGCCCTAAACATTGGCAATACATGTATCACCAACGCGCTGCCTGTCGTGAGGCATAGGATGTTAAGTCTCGTTTACCCAGTAAATACGCTGGCTACGGTGCGCTTCAAACCGCAACACAGTAGTGTTTTCACACCACTGCTTTGCGGTAGAAATAGGCACCGCGGTGGTACCCACCAGACAGTCCTGTAAAAAGGAGACCTATCACCGGTAGAATATAAATAATAAATAATTAACACTTCATAGTATGAGCAGATTAGACGCGAAATTCACGTAAACAATGTATAGATACAGCGAGAAAAGATGTTCCCTCGTAATTTTTCGGAAAAGTTCGAATTTATCGTGCTCTTTGACATAGCAGCAGTACCTATGAGTATTATTTTGACTCGGATGTTACGCTTCCAGGCTCTTATCTTTAAGCTTTCTTGGTAAGCTTCATCTAACACAGAGTTGGCGGAAAGCTGCCGTCCCCACGAACTAGGTGGCCAACATGATGAATGAAAATGTTCACGCATCATCACACACAACCAAGACACCGTACAATTCTGCTTCTTTGCTATGATTTACTTTGTTCACATCCATTCCGATACCAATTTGGCTAAACTATGGTAAAAATTTAGCCCCTTAGAATTTATTATGAGATCACAAATTTCATAATAATGCTCAAATCTATTGTTCTTCAACACATACACACATATAAAACCTTACCTTCAGTTATTTTTATATGTACCCGCATATATACATATTAAATCCACTTATTTACGGGAATAAATAATAACGAATAAACGCTTTTTACGTACCTGCATCCCAGGATAGTTTTCATTAGCAGCTGCCGCTTGTAACTCTTGGACTTGTCTCTCTTTCATTTCTTCAAGCTGCTGTTTGGCCTCAGCCTATATAGACAAAAGATCTTTTATTTACGACGCCTTTATTGATGTTACTTGTGTGCAACACTTTTAAGTGCTTTCATTAAAACGGAACATTTCAATAAAAGATTCTCAATATACTATATGTAACATAATGAATGGGTTATCGTTATGTAATCACTACATAGCATAAAACAAAGTCGCTTTCTCTGTCCCTATATCTCTATGTATGCTTAAATCTTTCAAACTACGCAACGGATTTTTATGCGATTTTCTGTAAAAGATAGAGTGATTGAAGAGGAAGGTTTATATACATATAACATATTTAATATTGTAGGTATATTTTCTATCAGCATAGCTCCCGTGCAAAGCAGGGGCGGGTCGCTAGTATACTATAGAAATATATAATGTACTATAGTTACATATATTTTATTTCTACCATTATTCTTTATAACTGTTGAAAAATGCTCGAGCACAAATGCATAGTTGGGCGTCGCCAAAATGTCAATCACTTGTCCATCACACAAATGATGCTACTTTACTGACAAAAAGTTCACATTGTTTTTGGCACAAGTAATTCAATAGATCAATTGTGAAAATCCCATGTTTCTTTTCATCTTAATCAGCATTTGATATTCCACTGCTGGACATAGCCCTCCCCTAATACACCCCTATCCATTAGGGGGTTTTGGACCGTATCCCACCACGCTGGTCCAATGTGGGTTGGTGGGTGGACCGACTTTTTATATGCCCATCCGACGCTTGGATCATCTTACTTTTCAGACAATTGGGTGATCGGCCCAAATTAACCTAACCAACTAGGAAACAACAATGAAAATTTTCGAGTTCCTGCATAAGTCGAACCCACGACCTCCGGTTGATAAAGCATGGGTTAATTCCACTAGAGTACTGAGGCAGTTGTTTCTTTTTATTTAAACTAATAATAACATTTTAATTTACCGACTTTAATTAATTAAATTTAAAAAAGTAAGCTTACCTGGTATTTCAGTAGACGCTTTTGTTGCTGCTTCAACGCAGACAGTCTCATCTGGGACATTTCCATTTTGTTCTTGATTTCGTTCTGCCACAGTTCATTGTCGCTGTACGTCGACCCGTTGCTCTGGACGGATATGGGTCTTACAACGACATCCTAGAAACAATAAAATTAATAAATATTTGTTTAAAAATACCCATACATGGACTATATATAAGAAAAATATAAAAAAATTGCAGCATTAAAACATCAATACACAATTGATACCTAAGAGGTAATTATTAGCCCGTTTACTTTACCATATAATTAAACTTTATGTTACTGTGATAATACAAAAAGTTCACTTGGAACTTATTTTAAGTAGTCTAAATTTCATAGAAATATGTTAAAAAGTATAAAAGCTTCACCCATATTCTAATAACATTTACCTCAGAGATAAGAAAGAAACAACATTATTGGTTCGTTTAAAGCTTTCTTCTGTTAATATTTACATTAATATGAAATGGGACATTGTTAATTAGTATTATAAATAGCACATCCAAAGTCTTATATTGGTATTAAGAAGTACTCATAAATTGTTTTAGACAATCACAGTTGGGGTACAAACATGCTATGAACTTTTCCAATCGACAACAACAACAATTCCACACATTTTAACAATCGTCCAACAGAACCTGTTGCTGGGTGACAGTGTCGTTATTTTGATTTTTCAATTCCTCCATCAATGCAGCTTTTTCAGCGCACAATATTATATTCTTCCGTAACTCGTCATTCAATGACTTTGCATTAGATTTTATATCATTTTGAATGTCTCGAATAGTTTCCATCTCCACTATTTCAACGCCTACATTATGTTCTTCTGGATATATTTTTTCGTTGAACTTGGACAAATCTTTTCCCGTATTCTCCAAGTTTACCTTGGAATTTGATAGTGTTTTGTTCAATTGCTCATTTTCTATATTGGATACTTTTTTCAGACTGGTACTTGGGTTGTTTTCATTAATGCTCTTAGAAAATCCTTGTTCAGACAAATCAATTATGGCATTATCTCCATGGGCCCTTTCAGACACAATCAGTTCTGATTGGGCAGTATTGTCAGGAGCGTCTATTTCCTCCAAAGGAACTTCAATATTATCAGGAGATTTGTCATCAAGCATACTCTCTAATTTGCTTTCGCTCTCTTTCAACTTGGCCACCATTTGAATGAGTTCATCATATTCTTCTTTAGTGTGTTCTATAAAGGCCTAAATTAACAATTTAAATAACGAACTATATTATAACACATTAATAAAGAATATATTATTGAAAACAGTATAATAGCCTACCTCATCTTCTGAATTACGCATCGTATCTACAAGAGACGACGTCACTCGAATGTATTCCCTTATTTGACCAAGACGTCGCTCTACGGAGGCAGCATCTGGGCACGCTGCGACTATCGCCTCCCCTAAAGCCCTAGCTGACTCCCTATGAGCCTAAAAAATGAAGAAAATAAGGTAATGAGCGTTTTATAAAGAATTTTTAGTAATAATAATGTTGTTCGAGTCGGTTTTAACCGCGGCGGCCGATGTATATAAGAGATCATCCAACTACACAGCAGATATTATAGTGCACAAGTGTACGCGAAAACACAAGTTCACTCCCTCATCTTTCCGACACAACCGGAAAGAGGTCAGGCGCAACATATTTCGCATGCCCATCGGACACATGAATCATCTGACTTTACATGCAATTGGCATTACCCTAACCAACCAGGAAATAACTTAGAAATGTAGTAGACTCCCCACAGGATTCGAACCAACGACCTCCTTTCCAAAGCGCAAGCCACCACTTACCACTAGACCACTAGCACTCTACCACTTTAAGGTTAATAAAGGTCATAACAACCTCTACATAAATCTCTATAAATAGTGAACCATCTACATAAGGAGCGTTGACTTTTTTTAAGATGACCTTGACGCTTTCATTTGTCGTAAAGTGAAAGTGGTTTGTCAACCGTAAATTTAAGCTTTTATTAAAGACAGAACTTTAGTTTAAAATCTTAACATTCGTTTATGATCAGGATGTCCATACGTACACAGCATTTAAGGTTTTCAAATATTGAACAACCACATCACCAAACTATATGCTATATATGAAACTAATGCGCTAAACTAACGTAATCATCTTTGTGGCCAATCAATAGGAGAAGTTGGCAAACCTCATCTTAATTTCCAAATCTAAGTAACAACTGTTACGGTTCGACTGGTTTACAGATTTAAAGTCACTCAGGGAGTATGGAGTGGGCTATGCTAGGAGTATCTCTGAAGTACTGCATCAGAAATGATGTGATCCATCAGAGAACTAAAGTAACCCTGCGGCAAGACCGGTTTCAAGGTGGCCAGTGTGGGCTGGATGAGAGTAGCCGAAGATCGGAAGCGGTGGCGTGCATTAGGGGAGGCCTATGTCCAGCAGTGGACTGACACAGGCTGATAATCATGAAGTAACAACTTCTACTAACCTGATTATTATCATTTAAATTATTAAAGCTTCCTTGCCCCTGGTCATACATGTTATTCATGATATTAACAGTTTTTGTAGCGGTCCTTGAATTGAAATTGGCGGAGTGATATTGTTATTGTTGCCCTGCGAGTTTGCGTCAAAGGTGTTACGAGTGGAATTTAAAGTTCTTGTCAAATTATTTCTATTTTGATTTGATGGCTGAAACAATTTAAGAATGACAAAATTTTTAAGATAATTATGGAATAAAATTTTTCATTTTCTTTTTAGCATGATGGCTCATCAAGAATATCTTGATGATTCTGCCAGTCAGGTTGAAGGTTGAAAATACAATTGTTAAGCACATTATTAGTTATATTGCTACATAAGATTGCCATATTCCATATTGTAGTCATAATAACTTACAATGTATCACAGTCAATACTAAATCATAAAAGTAAATGGCAGTCTTAACAGTCTGCTAATAAAACTTGTATTATTAGATAAACTTAATAAAAAAATATTTTAAGCATCCAAATCAAATTGTAGTCAAATACTACATATATAATTGGCTGATGATCCTTCCTTAATAGTAGTAGATATTGAACAGTTATTAATTTGAAAATTCTTTATGTTTCTTTTAAATTAACTTACATTAAACTGTTGTGTCATATTCCCTGTTACAGCATTTGGAGTAGTGGGATTCACTATCATAACAGCTGCAGCGGCATAATTAGAATGAGGAATTAAACCTGAAAGAAATAAGTATATACCTTCAAAAAAACAGAGGTTATTCAAATATCTCTAGTAAATTGAACTGTATTTGATTTATATATTATATTGTGTACAATTATTCAGTTCTTTAAGACAAGAATATAATTAAAATTGTATATCAAATCAAATACTAAATACATACACATTCAATATCAGCTTACACAGTATAAAACAAAGTCGCTTTCTCTGTTCGTATATCCTTATGTATGCTTAAATCTTTAAAACGGATTTTGATACGGTCTTTTTAATAGATATATTGATTAAAGAGGAAGGTTTATATGTATAATAAAACGCTGATAAATTTATATTTTGCCATTGATTTTACAGACATCACTAGTGCACTAGTGGGGGGTTGGAGCAGGTTGCTGGTGCATTATAATAAGAAGAACTTAATTACAGTAGGGCTTATAAGCCTATATATAGATAATTATAAATACATAAAATTCCTAAAGATAGAAGACCATGACATAAGAAGTGCTACTCTTACTGAATAAAAACTTTCAGTAGTTAGGAGTCAAACAAAGACATCTGCTTAAAAGTCACGGCAAGTAACTACTACACCCTGTGGGTAAAACAAATAAAAATGTCTAGTCTATTTCTATTTATAATTTAAAAAAATATAAATATTTGGGCAAATTTGGTATTGCAGTTATTATACCAAACACTTTATACATTTAATGAATTCGTTTTCTTTATATATGACATGAAAAACTATAAGACCAATACATAATATTAAAAGCTATAAACTAGCTATAAAAATGCAATTTTTGTAAAAAGCATAGCAAATAATATGCATTAATATACATGAGATTATTTTAGATGAAAATACCTTATTATTGACACTGGCTACAGTTAAACTCCATTCATATTACCCCTACTTTTCAGGAATTGGTAAAATTCTTTTGGCATTGAAAACATTATAAACAGAATTAAATTGTGTGCATAAATGGAATCAAAAAAGTCTCTATATTCTTTGCTCCTTATTTGATCGATGGACGAAAATTATTACTCATATAAAAAGTATAAAATTGCTATTGAAACCTTGGAAACTGTTTTAAATAAATATCAATGCAATAATAACTGTTTTATATCAAAGCATACTTTAACATGAATTGTTAGGATAGTAACTAAAAAAATACTACAATTAAATAAAAGTATCTATTTAACTATAAGGATTGTATTGTATATTTACTAAACATATTTAGAAAATAATGTTTTTTATTATGTAATGTCACCTATTCACTGAAATTTTTCTGTATGTTTAAATACACAAAATGCCATTCTGAAAGCTCCTACCATTTTGAAAGTGGTGCAATGTGTGCGAAGAGGTAGAGGATGCTACACCATCATCATTGTGGTCGGCAGAAATGTTGTCCCTATTCTGCACAGTCAAGGGCAGGGCACGAGGTTGAGGCCTAACAGGTACAAACCTTCCAAATCCACTTTCAAATGTAACAGAGTTATCTGAAACAAATGGCTGTATTATAGTAACATGATAAATATTATAGGTAGGCTTATAATGGAAGCAATGAAAATAAAACACTTTTTCATCTTTACATGAAGAATAAAATTTTCCTTTTACTTTACAAAGCTAATTTACATGTTGCTGTTTTAAAGCAGAATAAAATAATGTTCACTAACAGTTCTTACAAAGGTGTAAATGCAATAGCTGCAACCTAAAACAATTTTTCCTTAATTAAAATTTCATTGTACTAACCTAAATCATTTAATTCTTGATCTGATGTATTGTTGGTCGGTTTTCTTGATTGATTACAATTGGACCTTGTATTGTACTCAGAAACCGGGACCCAATCCAAAGAAGTCTGAAAATAAGACAAGTGAAAGTGATAAATACTATATAATGTACTTACAGCTTGAAAAACTGTCAACATTAAACAATACCTCTTTCTTACTAAATATAGAAAAACATGCTCCCATAGGGCTACAAATATTGTCAGATAAACTTTATACTAATACTTCACTCCATTCATGAATGTAATCTTAATTGAATAACTAATACGGTTTAAAATATATTTTAGGAAAGAACAAAGTCCTGGTGTGAATCTGAGTTTTTGAAACTATACCAAACTGGCAAATGTCCAAATTCTAAACTCTTTAATTTCTAAAAATAACACCCAACGTGTGGTCTGGAAAAACTTCAGATTGCATGGGTTGACAGGACTACTGTGTTGTAGAGATTCGCTCATAACTACGCTCGTAACCATAATGAAAATAAATTTATTTGAAACTAATTAACTATATTGTAGATAGTTATGATTACTACCGTCACCAAATTAGTTGTCATATCTCGTCTCGTTGGAGTCACAGCTTCTTGTGGTACATTACAATTGTTACGCGCTTTTGTTTTGGGTATTGTACCCGTGTGACCTGGATGACGTTCTTTATTACCAGGAGCCATAACACTTCCTATAAAACTTTAATTGGCAAGAACTATTTATTCTTCGGCAATATTTTCTAACAACATTTTTAATACTTTTTTTTTTTGTGTCCGGCGCACTTAGTAGGTTTAAGATAAAAAAGGAAAAAAATGAAAAAGTTAATATCGGTTATTTAAAAGCAAAATTTATAAATTTATATACTTTTATTTAAACTGAATGTTAAATATCAAATACAATTGAAGTCGATGCAAACGTAAAGTAGACATGAAAATGTGACAGTATAAGTCGATGTTTACACCTAAAAATATCTCTACGATGCTTTATATAGATTAAAAATATAAAAAAAATTGTACTATGCAAATAAGCAATTTATTTCAAAGAGATTTTACTTTTATAATCCAAATTGCCAATACAGAACTACTACAATATTATTACTGCCTTTTAAATGTTATAACTTCTTTTTGTGGAGATATTATATATACTTTCGATTAAAATCTTCATGGCAATATAGCGTCACGTTTATAGCAGCTGCTATTGCTATCTGCTAGTTTTGTGAAACAACTGTTTTAATTTAACTCGAGTTCAGATTCAAAGCTGCGCGGTCGCGTTTGTTGTGTAAACAAAAGTGTATGTTTTATTCGTACGTTTTTTTTTTACTTGTTTGAATGAAATTGTGATAACTGGTGGATTGCTGATTGTGCATTGCAGAAGTGTAATACAACTCCAAAAATAAACATATTTTTAAAATTTTTAGGTAATTATATTTAATTTTATGAGACATATTTTAGACTATAATTTTTTGTTTGTTTACCATAATGTGTACCATACTATTTTAACACCTTAAAAAATATAACCCATGCACTTTTAGTGGTAGAAAGAGGTAATTTTAATTGTTTCGAGTCCGCTTTTAAAACATTAATTTGAATTAAAGAAAAATCCTTTCGAAATAAAAGATAAAGTCAAGGCGTTTTAGTAAATAAGGTCTATAACACAATTAATTAATCCAGTTGCCAAAGTATGAATATCATATATATAATATATTAGTTTTAAAAAATGCTTTGTTTATTTAACAAATAGTTTTATTTTTAAACTAACTTGATTATTCCCAACTATGTAGTTTATTTAATTTTTAACCAGTTTTCCGTTCATAATTTTACTTTGCATTGACCGAACTTGAAAGAGGACCTAGCGTGAGTCTAATAGTCTTTGCATCAATTTTATGATACGTACTAAACAAGTTATATTATAACTTACACTATTATTAAATTTTTAACATAACTGCCCTGGAGCCGGCTAGCATCGGAGCAAAATAAGGCCAAAGACATTTTGAAGTCAATAGCCTCGAGCCTCGTGTCGTATACTAAGGCTTTTTGTGTTGTTTCTACAATGCTACTCTTGAATTAAAATGTTGAAGTGTTACCTCAATTTATTTGTTACACTTAACTCCACAGCTGCAGGAGATGTTGGCAGCTTTGGATTTGTTTATTGATAAAATTATGAATTAAAAAATTGTTACAAAAACGAAAATTTCCTGAAATTCCATAAGTTGTCCGATCAATTCAGTTATTTTTGCCCTAATAAGTTAGTTTTTTAAATTTAATTCTGATTACGAAGCTTATGCGTTTGAAACTGTGTTAATAATTATGTTGTTAGGTTAACCGCTGTTATTGCGGGGTGCTAAATAATGTGTTTTTAGTACCGAAATGCTAACCTGTACTAATACTTGAGTAATATAGTTAGTTTGTTTAGTCAAACAATTTCATGATTTATTGGTTGATTAAAAAAATTGTTCGTTTCTATGGCCTAATTAAGGAGTTTCCAATCGAGA
This sequence comes from Lamproptera curius, assembly GCA_029286875.1. Lineage (NCBI taxonomy): Eukaryota > Metazoa > Arthropoda > Insecta > Lepidoptera > Papilionidae > Lamproptera > Lamproptera curius. Next base: position 99,408 of record JAGSMT010000327.1, read on the forward strand.
GTTAACAAATAAGTTTTATTTTTTTAATAATAACTAGTGTTCGAATAAGTTTGTTGTATATGTTAGATATATCGAGAATGGCTATTTACCATATTTTGGTGATATAGGTACTTAATTTTATTTTACGCCTTAAAGTAGACCGGCGAGAAAAACCCAACCATTTTAAAAAATAAGATTTGTTATTGGTTTGTATTATAAATATTATTTTATGAAGCATATTCATAAGAAACTTTTTGATTGCTCCTAAAAGTTAGGTATTCTACAGAACTCTCGAAAGTAAAAAAAATTTCTACCCGATAATTTAAGTGTCTGTTAAAAGTGAGAGTTTTCAAAGAAGTAACAAATTAAAATTAAATCAGTATCAGGTCCGAAAGTAATAAGAGGCACCTTTGTGGCCTAGTGGTAATGTTTTATAAGCCGCCGGAGTACGGGGTCTGGAATCATGTCGAAACAACCATTCTATGTCAGCACTGATGTCGATCACATAATCGCGGGAAAATTAAGGCAATCAATTCGTCAGATGGACATGAAGAAAGTTAGTCTCGGTTATAAGTCATTAATGTAATGCTTCTTAATTAACTGATATTTTATCCATCTATGTAACGCAGTTCGGAGATCTGGCTTAGTCGCTTTATTCAAAAGTAAGTATTTCCGTTATTGTACTTGGACATGAAATTGTTATCGGTTTCCAAAATTGATTTTGCGCAAAGCATATCAGTAAAATGGTTTTTGGACTAATTAAAACTTCCTAAATTTTTACCTTGGCCGTTATATACGCTGTCCTTGAATAGTTTTAACCTGAATATCAGGTTAAATAGCAACATGAATAGTGTATTTATTTATTGTATTTACGCGATTACTATACATATTAAATGCAGTTTTACCGATTTTTCGCGCCCTAATTCAGCGTCCATGATCACATAGTCTGCCCTTACTATGAACGGTGGAAAAAGTACGAAATAACGGGAATTTTGGGTGGAATTTCGTAAAATCCGTTCTTAGCTGACCTCTACTCGGCGAAAGGAATATTCCTACCAAACTTCAAGGCGCTACGCCTTATGGTTCCAGAGATATCGTGATGAGTCAATATATAGGTGGGAATCTCTTTTATATACATAGATAAACGCGGGAAAATCAGCAAAAAGGTGGATATAATGTACATGAGTAGTTCTAAGTAGTTCCAACTACAATATTATATGAAATGATTCCTCGTATTGGCGAACCCTAAGCATCGGAAGAGGCCAGGGGAAAGTTCACGGCGGCTCGGGGTGACAGGGAGTGTCCTGTGACCTAAAAACCGTATTTCGTGCAATAACACTTATTAATAACGGTTAACTTGTACAGCCGCTCCTCGTTTAATACATTTAGGAAACATAATTGCTCGTGTCTTTCTAATTCATTTAAAATGTTTTTCTAGGTGACAACCTTATACAATTTAATTTAACGTTGGAAATGGCTGTCGTAAAGTTTATTTTATTTATTTCAATTGTATTGTTTGTTTAAGATATTGTTGAAGTAGAGGAAAAAAAACGTATACTGATTGTTCTGAGTCTTATCAAAACCAGATTTAATCATTGATATAAAAACTTAACTTCAAGGGACCTTAAAAATGCCTGTTAATTTTTAAGTTATATTGAGGACCAAGATGTGTGGAAATAGTTTATATTCTGCGCTTGCAATTCCCCTGGTAACTTAAAAAAAATGTATTGGTCAAATTTTGTAAATACTAATATTTAAAAAAAAAAAAGACTGCAGAGTTTCTAGCCGGTTCTTCTCTGGGTCTGAGTTTGTGAACCGGTGGTAAATGGATAATTTTTGACATTCGTAAGTACTCAGTAGAGCCTAAATTGAATAAATGATTTTGACTTTTACTAGTATTCGGCGAAATATGCTTACAAGTCAGAGAAAATTTAGAGCACTGACGCCCTGGGACAATAGTATTACAAGCACTTACGATTCACATGCCCATTCTACGCTCTTTACTTTTATTTAATGATGATCAGTTTTTAACAAAACAGCAAACACAATCGCAAAGATGTTTACTCATTGTATTGGAATTCTATATTTCCGGATTGTTACACCATGGTATCATACCTCTATATTCTCCATTTAATATTCGCAAGCAAAGCTTCAGGATAAGCTACTTAGCAAGATTCGTTTTAAAACTTATTTGTTATTTAAGTCAAACTAACTACGCCGGCGGTTGTTACGAGCGGAAGTATACCATATATTTGGCCAGCGGTATTTTTTTATTATTAAAAGTTCGCGCGTGGTGATGTCAGAGATGACGTCATGTCCCAACCATATTCGAGAACCGGTCCCGGCGCCGCGTCGACCTCCAATTATGCTAATACCAGTCCTCACCACTCCTCGTTCGTAAAGGTTGGATAGCACATAAATATATACACCTTACACTGCTTCGAAAGTATCTTGTACGACAAATACTTTAAAAAGTGGAACAGGTGATATACCGGAGGACCAATTTAGTTTGCAGTTTTTAAACCGTTATTTTGCATTGTTTTTACATACAAGCTGTTTGCCCGCGGCTTCGTTCGGGTGGTAATATATGACAAAAATTACTAATATATGTTTTGTATAATCTCTGGAATGGCTGTATAATATAACTTCGAGTAACTTAAGCTACTTTAAAAAAATGTTTTTTTTCTATATTACTTCGCGGTTCAAGTCCCGGAATTAGTCTAAATTAGGAATTCCTTGTCTTTTTAAATTATTTTTTATCAAAAATAGAACCGTGCTTCAAAGTAATTGTTCTGATAAGTTTTTCAATTAATATATTTTTGAAAATCATATGTATTACGCATCAGCCCGATTAGCTTATTCATACATTCATATTGCATTTAAAGATACAAGTGAGTCACAAGCAGAAATGTCCAGTAACCGGTTCATCGCCTCTCCGTTTTGAACTTGCAACGGTTTCAACCGTTTTGGCGAATCGATGTTTTATTTTTCATAAACATACGAGCTCTGCAGAGCAGGGCTTGGTTTAACGCATTAAATTTTTAGATAAGTCAGTTGTATCATAAAATATATTTATATAACCTTAAAATTGTAGTTAAAACGACGCTTGTGATCTACATATATTTAATTAAACAAATGATTTTTTAACGATAATTCGCGCGTGTCCATTCAACGCATAGAACAAGCAGACCGGCAACATTATAAAACAACATTGACACTTCCGCTGATGCTATTATAAATTAAACGAGTTCCCGGCAAAAAGTTTAACTTTTTCATTTCGTTTAGGGCGAGTAATGTTTTGTACTAAAATTTAATTTTCAAACATTGGTTTTGCGATCGTTCTATAATTATAATTTTATTGTTTTTTTTGTTATTTAAAGTCCAAATGTATTACAATAAAAATGTTCCACTTTCTTAGGAAGCAAGCTCTACTACGTAAACGATGCATAATAACGGCTTGTGAAAGAGACTTTCGCATCGCTTAAAGGGATAAAGAGCCAAATAAAGTTATACCTACACGTAGCTTTGTTTTGGTAAAAACTTTTAGATAATTGAGAAATATTTTTTTTTAATGAATATTTAAGGTATACATTTTTATTTTACTGTATGATAAACTTATGTCCAAGAGCTAAGCTTATTTGGGACTGTATTAAATTGAATTTTTTTACATATTTCACATAAGTCATATGAAGTATTTATCAGCCTTAAATAATTAAAAAAAACTTTATCATATATCAATAATAAGTATTTAAGTCTAGGCTTTTACAATCTAAAAATGTTGTAATAATATTTCTTTACATCGGATATCTACAATTGCCCCCTTAATGTTCGTATCATTCTGTAGAAATTGAAAAAAAAAAATATTTGATTTTTTTTTAATTTACGCTAAATTAGAACAATAAAGAATAGGTTTATTTTGAGGCGTTGGTTCTATTTAATAATAGTTTATAATTTGTTTGTTGAATAACACGGCAACGACTAGCGCGTATTTTCTTTACATTAGCTTTGTATAATGTCAGTTTGACATATGGCCAGTGGCATTTACAAAGCATGTCACTCAAAAACTTCCAGAAACCTTAAAACATCGCACAATAACTTCCCAAAATTCAACATTTTTTTAAGTGAACGCAATTGAAACTGTTTTATGGCACCGTTATGACAACAAAAACTCAGATCACAGCTTATGAGCACAAGTTCACGAAACCGTAATACTGTTTTCTATTGACTGCTATAATTGCGTTGAGATTTGCAAAAACAGCTTTAACAAAATTATACAGTTGCTATCGTCACAACTATGCAGGTGTTATAAATAACTTTCACTGCCTCCGTGGCCTGGTGGTAAGGGCATGTGCTTTAGAAACCAGAGGTCGTGGGTTTGAATCTTGCGGGGTTCCACAAATTTCAACCGTTAGGGCAATATGGGCTGATCACCTGATCATCTGTAAAGTTAGATGATCTCATGCGTCGCATTGGCATGTAAAAGTCCGTCCTGCGCCTGAATCTCTCAGTAATCCTCTTCCATATCTTGGTAGAAGATGAGCGTTAAGAAAGCGTGAAATACATAAAATACAATGAACAACGATAGAGAAATTTTTCTAAACTAAATATAAAATTTCTGTCCAATGGTCATACATTTAAGGAAATTAACTAAAGTCCATACGAGAAAGTGTTTTGATCACTTTCAAGAAAGTCTTAAAAGAGTCAAGTGGACGACTGTGACCTACTTCGTTGCCGCGCGACGGCAAGCGCGAGCCAATAAAAACGATTGCAATTACCTTATCCATGTCGTTTTTATGTAACCTGGTTTATTTATCAATATACTATAAATTGGACTATGAAAATATCGTATAGATGTAACATGTTTTGCAAACTAAATAGGCAACTGACTGTATTTACCGTAATATTAGGATTGCGTGACAAATATAACCTTTATGGCACGGCTTTGATAGACCACCATGGTACGGAAAAATGAGACTTGAAAACAAATTACGTAAAAAACCGATAATTTTAAATATACAATGAAATGAGTGCGACTGTGTTATAGTCTTTAGACTTTAAAGACTTTAAAATGTAAAACGTGTTACATTAAACGTTACGTAACATACTTATGCTGGTATAACATAAACAAAAATATAGGTAACGAATGTGGCGGTTTTTTGTGCAAGTCGAGTTATTTAGACTCTTTTATAAAGAGAACAAAAGTATATGTTGATTATAAACATGTCTGCTAACATCAACTGTTAAAATAATATAAAAATTCATTACTTTAATATAGCCTTGCGGTCTAACGGTATTGGTCCTTGCTTTATGAAACCGGAGGTTGTGGATTCGAATCCCATGGAGAAACAACTGTAAGTCATCATCGCTTTCTCGTTGGTTAGGACAATTTAGTCCGATGAAACAATTGTCTGAAAAGTAAGATGATCCATGCGTCGGATGGGCATGTAAAGGTAGGTCCACCAACCAACCCGCATTGGACCAGCGTGGTTGGATACGGTCCGAAAACCCCCTGATGTAGAAGGCGTGCACTATTTAACATTAAAATTTTGCAAATTTAGGCTTTATTGATTAATTAATTAGGCTTATTTGGCTAATTGTTAGCTTTTATATTAGAATAAAACATGTTTCATTTAAACGTGTTGTTATTATTTCAACACAATGTTTGATCAACTGACATTCTAAAATAGCAATAATGAGCTATCGTTGACAATGCATGAAGTATGACATTCTGTACGCATGTCCTTTAAAAGTAAAATAGTGTTCCGTTCGTATTATCGTAAATGAAGACGCTCCGCGAAAAGGTTATCTTGGATGTTGCTGCTTCTAATTTATAGTCTTTCGTATGACAATTTATTGTCTTATAGTGTTGCAATTTATTATTAGATATGGACATATGACTAAGCGAGATGTGAACTGAGACTAGTGAGATGTTGTTGCGGAGTTTTTCTTATGTAAAAAAGTTAATGGTTTAGTTTGGCTTAATTACTTCTCTTCAGCAGCTTGAATTGAAGATATAGATCATTATCATAATCATATAGATTGTTGCTATGTTCATTTGATGAGTTATGTACAAACTGTAAGTGACTAAAGATTAAATAGAAGTGTAAGTGCTTTGTAGCATTCGTTTGAATACAACGGAGTAGCTCTAATACGCTACATTAATTATTCAATTATATTTCATTGCAGAATTGACAATTGCAGGCGTATAAAGTTGATAATGATGAACTTTACGAAAAACATAACTATTTTATCGTATTTATCCTTTAAATGGATATAATAATATCAGCCCCGGGACCATAGCTGTAGCATAAAGTATGTTCTGTATAATCAGAATTATGCGATGAAATAGTTGTGCCGAATGATGAAAAAACAATACATTAGACAAGCCTTGTTATGATTGCTAATACAGACTGAACTACCTTCACGAGAATATACGGCAAATTATACATAAAAGTTTTATAATTTTTATTCCTATTATTTACGCGATTATTATACACATTTCCATCCAGATATTTCCCGTTAATTACAAAAGGAATAAATATAAAGGATTGACGCGAAAATTTCATAAAGAAGTAGATTTAATATGTAAACTAATTAACTTTAAACTTTCGGGTTTAGATTTTCTGCTAATTGTGAATTTATTTTACAAGATCGTATATTTGCAATCCGAATGGTGCTAATGGAAATTTGGTACGCTTTTACTCACATTTAAATATTTCACCAATAAATTAGAATATTTGACGTATCAACAATCTATTCGTTTCTAAGTGTGAATAATTATCGCTTTTTTGTCACAATGGTCGCTAAGATTGTATCTAAAAGTAGGCACGTGACTCGCAAACGAATGCTGACAATGTATCGAAGTGTTACATTAACATTCCATTGTAAGTCTGTTATTATTTGTCAATTGAACCTCTGCACCTGTTTGGAGCAAAGCGGAAATGAAGTCGAAAATATAAAATAATATAAACATAAAATAATTTCATGGTTTAAGCTTCAAAAATTTTGTAATTGATGGCTAAAAAAATTTTACGGAAAATCCGTTAAGGATTTTACAATATCTGTTTCTGTAGCTCTTAATGTTAATGGTATGTTATTATAGTACTTTATTTTTTCAAATAAAAGACCGGAAAATCGTAGCTAATTGGAGCAAAGGCTGATTAGTTAAGTTAATTCATGTTTTTGAAACATCTGTGGTGAAATCGACACCACATGGTGTAGATTATATATTAAGGACTATAACACCTATATCAAAGCTATCGTAAATTCCCTCACATAGTTTTTTACACGGGAATACTTAAATAACTATACTACGCATTAAATAAAAGATTTTATTGACCTCATTGCGTTTATTTTTTGTCAACATTCTCGCATATTAATATTATTGCATAGTAAGCTTGAAAAATAATTACCATTTTGTAAAATGATAATTGGCATTTCATGGTGTAGGTATACCTACGTAGCTAATGATTCGACAACTGTAAAACGTATTTTCAATATAAAACAATAATTAACGGCCGTAATCTGGTTCCAAGTTAAAAAACATTTCCGACATTTTATACCATCATCATCATTTTATTTCATCATCATTATCAGCCTGTCTTAGTCCACTGCCACATAGGCCTTTCCTAATGTACGCCTGCAGCATGAGGGGATTTTTGGTCCGTATACCCACCACGCTGATCCAATGCGGGTTGGTGGGTAGACCGACTTTTTACATGGCAAAAGCAAGGGCCAATATCGCTAAACACCGATTCAGTATTCGACTTTTGAAAAAATATATTTTTTAAATGCGAACATTGTAACACGTGTTCCAACATCAATTTAACAAGCATTGCGTACGACTAGAAACATAATAGGCGCAGATGCGTCTCGCGCGATCCGGCCCAATTATGAGCCGCGTCGCCGGTCACGCATCGGCGGACCTTCGCCGTTTATAGCGGTGACCGCATCGGCCGCTCCTGTCGCGGCGACGACAACGAAAGCTGTTATTTAACGCGTTCCACGACTCGGTATTTTTTGTAGCAGTTTTCGAATATACAGGAAGGAGAATTATGTGGCTTAAATATTGGTTTTGTTTATCGTTTAAAGTCCTTATATCAGAGATACCTAATTGTTGGCCGCAAATTCGTACGCGTGGTAAAATATATATTTTAGATAAAATAGCTTATGTATCCCCACATATAAATATATCCCCACAGCTATTCCAGAGATAGCCTGAACAAACAGACATACAGACAATAATAAAAAAAATGTTGTTTCGGTTATTTGTAACGGTTATATTATCACAATGTCATCATTTAAAAACGGTTATTTTATGTAACATCACACAAATATTTGTATAGATTAACGTATTGGTATTGACATCGACCTGTTACTGCGTTGCAGTGGTAAAATTATTGCCAAAACGTACTTTAGCTCTGATATTGTTATAGATATTTCGCGGTAATCCACTAATAAAAACTTTTGTCCTTTTTATATTCTGGTCTATAGTTTAGCCAATTACGACTTGGAATGTTAAAAACGTAATCCATGGCAACGTATAGGCATCATATATCTAGCATTCATTTTGTCATTTTTTTGGTAAATTGTAAAATGTGACATGTATATGTACTGAAGTTTTTTGAGAGAGCACGATTTATTTAAACTTTTCCGAAAAATTACTAAAAAAAAGAACAGAACTACGAAAGAAAATCTTTTTTCTCTATATCTATACGAGGCTCTCTCGCTTTGTTAACGTTTATTTTTATTATAAATTGGCCGAACTGTGGTTAAATAGAGTCTGTATAACTTATTTGACTCACCTAAGCGTAAATCTTCTTTCTTTATACTTTCCTTTATGTATGGCACTGTACGGTACAATTGAAGTATTATTTAACGCTTGTAACTGTAATGATACTCTGTCGAACATCCGCTACTGGGTAGTTATCTGATTAAAGCCCACATCGCAACGCCTTCGTACGGTTCTCGCCTGTGAACATCTTACGACACCCGCTTCCTCCTGTTTAGGTTACGCCATTCGCTAAACTCGAATCAGTTTAATGGCTATTTCTGAGAAGAAATCGATGAAATAAAACTTCTAAACGTATTCTGTATGTTTCAAAATTACTTAAATGGTAATTGCAGATGAAACAAGCTAAACTTTTTTTGACTTTTTATGAAAGATATGTAATTTTTATCTACATAGTAGATAATACAGATATTTCGGGTAAAATCTGACACGTTATTGAATTACTATATATTATATGTCTATCCAGGCTTTGCACGGGTGGACGTTTTTTTAACATTTTGGTTTAAATACTGAAAATTAAATGAGAGCATACAAATTTTTATGGACAAGTTATTAAACCTTCATTTAAGTAGAGGTTTTCAAGCATTTAATTTTTTCTAGTAATTAAATATAACTATAGTTACTCAATGACAAGCAAGTTTTTTAATGCCATAGGCATTTTCAGTCGGTCAACTAATTTTTGTGTTTATTCGTTACATGACAAATGTACAAAAACTTTCTGTCTTAATAATTTTATTATAGATAGCTATAATTAACAAAAGTGGAAATAAAAATTCCACCCAGTTTTAAGAAAAAAAAAACATTCTTTAAGGCTGAATGTACCTAATGTTTTAAATATTTATTAATATACATTATATTTAAATTTTGTGATATCGTCTTTTTATTACTCTGAAGAACACAATAAGCATTATTGTGGTCTCTACAAGCGTTAAATCTGATATTGCTTGACTGCCATCCCACCAATCACGTGATGTAATCGGTCGATGACTAAAGCAACTCAATAGCAGCTCATTTGATATAACAAGATATCATTATATACAGGAAATAAACTTTATGACGAATAGCTGCAAGCTATTATGAGATTCGTATCTATTTTGAGCTTTAAAATAAATGTCTTACAATTGACAAAAAACTGTAGTTCTTTTTATTGTTTGTTACCGTGTTGTGATGGCAATCATAGTTAAAGTAACAGTAAAATATTTAACAACTTTGTTGTTCAGTTAACAGAAGATATAATAGAAGAGCAAAGAAGAAAATTCTGTAAAATTATACTCAGAGCTAAAGATATCAAATTGTACTTAGTTCGAATATTCTACTTAAGAAAAGTATTCACGAATATGTTTGCGGTAATTAAATGTTTCAATAGCAACTGAAAAAATATTAACTAGTAAAGACTTTTAACCGATATAACTATAGGTTCTCACTTACCACAACTGCCTACCGCCCACATGCCCACAATGATTTCATAAAATGACTTTGAATCACGCGATCCAGATAAGTGATTGCAGTTTTAAAAGTCGTTTCAGCATATATCGTATAAAGTCAGCAGCTATTTGCGATAATTGATTCTAGTCGCATGTAAATGTAATGAACACTGTACATATAATATAAAATTATTTGTTACAACTTTGATACTAGTTGTGTACTCTTATTTTACGTGCGTAGCAATCTATTTAATATAATTTTTCTGTTATAATTCTATTACAATGCAATCATGGGCTAAATCACAACCATATCTTACCTAATTATACAAATAGTGGTGAGCGTCTGTTTGTTACATCAATATAAGGTATGGTAGGTATCGTGTGCTTTAGAAACCGGAGGTCATGGGTTCGAGTCCTGCAGGGACTCAACAAATTTTCATTGTTGTTTCCTAGTTGGTGGGTCGATCACCCAATTGTATGAAAAGTAGAATGATCCATCCATGTGTGGGATGGGCATGTAAAAAGTCGGTCCACCCAGCAACCCGCATTCGACCAGCGTGGTAGGATACGGTCCAAAAACCCCTAAATGGAAAAGGTGTACATTAGTAGAGGCCTTTGTCCAGCAGTGGACTAACACAGGCTGATAATGATATTGATGATATAACGGATACATATAACAAAACAACTTTTTTTTAAATTTTTGTCTGTCTGCCTGATCTGGGTAATCTTTGGAATGGTTGAAGCGAATATTACGTTACCACGCGGGCGAACAGCTAGTATTTTATAAAACCAAAACTTGTACCACCTTGTGGAAATTAGGCAGTTTTTCCAAAGCAACACATTTTACTCTACGCTCTGCGAAAAATTTGATGCTTCAGTGTTATTGAAAAGATTAGTAATCAATTCCTGACTTATTTGCAAGATAGGAAGAATGCAATAAAATTTTTTGTTCGTCTTATTGTTCGGGGGAAGCTTCCAATGCTTAATGAAATGGCTCAATTAATCCAATTGAATACCCGGTTCGCAGATAGCGGAATTCGCGTAACACGATCTTTCGTTTAGAATCGTCATTGCTTTTTAAACTTGCTGTTGATGTATTTTATTACTTTAATATGAGTATTAATAACGGCTGAATTGTAAAACATGCATTATAAATAAAGCAATGACGAACGTAATCACAGCTTGATTTCATTTTTTTCAATTTCAAAAGAGATATGAGCTGAAAATAATACTAATAATCTTTTTACGTTTGCTATTAGTTTCCACGTTAGTTACACGTTTCCAAAATGTTCCGTTTTATAACTATTCGAATAAACAATTTAATTGCTTAGAACAAGTGTCTACTTGGTTTTCGATTATAGACTGTGTAGTCTATAACTGAAAATCGGTTTCTTCCACAGACATTAGGAATACACTTTCGTTCAATCACATTAACATAACGACGTCCCACCAAGCTTAGTTATAACCCGAAATTATTTTAATTAAAACATACACGTTCGCCGGCTGCGTTGATAAACTCACGTCGAAATTGTTATTGTTTACATCTAGCGACCGGTTTGAAATAACGTTTTGTGAAATCGTATATATCGCATTGGCTGTCTGCCATGACTCGTGTGAAAGTCTCAGACGGTCGTTTTGTACGAGGCAACCCAGATACTCTACATAGTGTGTCATATGCGTGCCGCCGATGCGGCGTGCCTCAAGGCGCTCGCTTGTACCCGGTGCTCTTCTTAAATTGTTAATAAGCCAAATGTCTTACAATCTACTTATTATAACGATCTTAATATTGTTATCGGTTGAAATTAGGTAGTTAACTTCAGATTTTTTACTATACCTATTGTTTTTTTAAATATTAACGTAGTGCATATTGTGGTAACAAAATAGTTTTATATTTTATATCTTAAGGACAATATACTTGATTTAGTATTATCAAAATAAGTAAACACACAAGAAATTTCACACAGACATTCGCTATCTGGTTCGCTAATGTGTTATCATCATCATCAACCTGTGATAGTCCACTGCTGGATATAGGCCTCCCCTAATACACTCCATTGGGGGTTTTTGACCACCACGCTGGTCCAAGGCTTGACCGACTAAGCGGCAAGGTTGGACCGACTTTTTACATGCCCATCCGACGCATGGATCATCTTATTTTTCAGACAATTAGATGATCACCCCAAATTGACCTAACCAACTAGAAAACAACAATGACAATTTGTTGAGTCCTCGCAGGATTCGAACCCACGTCCTCCGGTTTATAAAGCAGACGCCCTTACCACTAGGCTACGGAGGTAGTTTTTACTATACCTATAGTTTCTCAAGTATTATTAACGTAGTGCATGAAATCTCCAAATATTTTCGTCTTCGTATTTTTACTGTTGCGGTGATAAAATACTTTTTTATTTTATATCTTAAGGATGAATATTACCAGATTTAGTATCATCAAAGTAAGTAAACACTCTAAGACATTTATTCGCTACCTAGTTCCCTAATGTGTCAAATGGTTAAAACACGAATAAAGATTTTCGACGGAAGTTTTAGCGTTTGCTCAAAGAAAACGGACCGGCCATTAGTGGCTGAGGACTCGAGGTCAGGTTACAAAGTTTACAAGGCTTCTTAGCGGTAATTTAATTTTACTTTAAACTGCCATCCAATTCTTAATTTTGAATTTACATGATATTATTATCACGCAATAATCGAAAATGATCGCGCCAAACTCTATTGGGACCGGTCCATCATCACGGACAGATTGATACTGGCTAACAAGCCTGATATTATGCTGATGGACCGTGCACTGTCAAGGATATTTTTCAACAAATTTCATATTTGTTAATTAAGTTAATTGAATATTTACATCGGAAATGCAATAAGGTATAAAAGATATAACAAAAACACAATATAAAACAAATAAATGTCCTAAACGCTGGACCAATAAGGTTTCAGGTGAGCATTCTGCTTACACCTTATGGAGTTCTGACATTACTTTTTCAGTAATTGTTTTTATTATTAACCGGCTTAAGGTATGAAATAAGTAGCCAATTAAAGAAACTGATTATATTAATAATGTTCAGTATATGGATTAGTCTTTGAAAATACTAAGGTGTCTCTTAATAATTGAAAAATTAATTTTAAATATTGCATTTTGATTGATGTGCGTTAAAGCACTTGAATCAAATAGCAAAAGCCCAAAGAGAAATATAAAACAGAATGCAAGATTTTGAAGGTAACTTTAAATAACAAATCAATTGCAATATGAACATTGATAGCTTTCGTAAATCAAAATCTATACAAAAGCGATATAAGGATAAATCACATTTAAAGTTAATAAGTCTTAGGTGTAATGCTGTATGATTGCAAAACTCATTATTATTATTAAATCTTACGTTAATTCTTATATAATTCCTAAAAAAAAACGCAGTAGAGGAAATTTTAGCGATAATCGAAACGATCATAGGTCAGAGGTCAGTCGCTATGCGTAAAAACTGTTATTTAACCTAATTCGTATAAGACGACCCCATGATAACTTGGGTAAAATGGCTAGGTGAAAGAACTTCGATGACCTTTTCAGTTTAAATTCTATAAAGGCCTAGAATGAAGAGCTATTTTTACAAATTAATTACATTGTGCGACATGTTTTATGATTATGCTTCGGCATCAAATCTCTTGAATTAATCAAATCTTTACTTTGAACTTATAACAAAATGCCACGTTTTTTGATTACAGTATGTAGCCGGAAGATTAACACCAGTTAGCGCAGTGTAGTCGTTACAGATTATCCTTAACCATCATCATATCAGCCTAACAAAGTCCACTATCCTTATAATATTAATACTAATAAATCTAGATCGATAGTCACATCCAATTTAAGTGTTTGATATCTTTGCAAAACCTACGTAAGATATTTGGAAATGAAAAATGCAAAATGCTATTTTGACCGACTTCTCAAAAGAAGGAGTACTCGATTCAGAGTGTACGTTTTATTTATTACTCAGTTTTATATGGATCAATTATATATTTCTGTTCTTTTATTAATTGTAATTCTAAAGTGTTCGAGTAAAGCCTTATAAAACATGATTATCGTTTTCACCTTCGAAACATCCGTGAAGCTGAGTCTAATAATACGTTTCACATTGATAGTTTTTCCCTGAGCTGCTTTCGAACTGTGATCATCGCTGAGAAAAGTCAATGCGTCCAACGCTGCCCTCGTCCTTTGCCTATGAGATCATTTCTGGTGCTTGCGTCACTGTGTGTCAACTATTTAAAAACCCGCGTGTCATCTGTTGCCTTGACCTGGTGTTGCAATAATAACTTGAATCGACCACGTAATCATTAATTCCTATTATTCAATTATACGAGCTGTTGGTGATGCGACATGGTTTAGATATCCCCGACTGTACAGAATTTATTTCTGGTTAAGTTATTACCGATATTGACAAATCCGTATAAAACATATAAAGAGTTTAATACAAGTAGGATAAAGTTTCGGTGTAGTAAGCTTAAGAAAAATCGTAATGCTCACATTTATATTAATTATTTATTTTGTTTACGGGGGAACGTCGGAATTTAAATATGTAAAATAGAAGCGATAAAATCCGTAAAAAGTAATTTTATTTAATAACACATTTATATTGTTTTCATATGTAACACTTTTACTATTAAGGTTATTTAATTCATATTTATTATCGTTATTAATTCAAGTATTTCCGCGATTATACACATTATTGAATAAAATGACTAGGACTTTATCGCCTTTCAAGGGACCGATCACGGCCGCTGTATAGTGTTCCAAACGTCAGTTTAAAGTAAATAAACGCGATATAATCCCTTAAAAGTTCTTGTATTCAATAATTTTCTTATCATTATACGAGTAACTAAAATACTTCATTTCTGTTTAGGTACAAGATGCGCAAACGCTGACCAACAACGAGACACGACTGCGAGACAAAAGGACGAAAAATGAAGCAGCTCATCAATAAAAATTTAATTACGCTCAAATGTGTGCTCTTCTGTTTCCTCTCTGGTGAGTTTAACGTTCCTATTCGTCTGAATAATAAAGTATGATACGTTGTAAACATATCATGCAAAAAAAAACACATGCAAAACACATTTAACCAAATCTACGAATGAAAATTTACAATTTTTATTTACATGGTACGTTAACATAAGGACAACAAAATTTTAATTGACGCAGCAATAATAACAATGTACCGAATTCATTTCATTATACAGAGCATATGTTTATTAGCCAATAACCATAATATAATACCTTTGTCAGTTAAAAGTATTAGACGTAATTCAAGAACCGCTCAATGATTGTCTCACGTTTCGCGCGATTACGTTTACAGTTATGCAATAAGGAATCGTTTTTATAACAATATCGTGATATTCTTACCGGTGGTAGGTCCCCTGTTCACAGGAGACCGTCTGGGTGAGTAAAACACTGCTGTGTTCCGGTTTGAAGGGCACCGTCGCCAGCGTATTTACTGGGTAAACGAGACTTAACACCTTATGTCTCACGATAGGCAGCGCGTTGGCGATACCACTGGTATTGCTAATGTTTATGGGCGTCGGTGACCACTTCCCATCAGGTGGCCCGACTGCTCGTCTGCCTGCGTATGCCATAAAAAATATACGATAAAGTTATGGTTTATTAATAAGGCTACATTATTTTGTGCTTTTGTACAGTACTTAAATTTTTTCGGCTTATCTAGCTATATCTATATTATTCAGAAACAGCTATTTATTCACTTACTTGATGTTCAAATTTCGCTTCTTCATTAATTAGTATCTTAAAATTTTCCTATTTAAATAAACTTATCTTATAATATTTTAAAAAATCTTTTATAATTTTTCGTTTGCAAATACAAAGTGTAAGAGTCAAGTTATGAAATGTAATGCAAATCAAACCTGAAAATATTTTACTTTAACGATGCGTTATGATTATATTTTTTAATTAAATGAAAGTTTTAGATATTTCTTAAGTATCTCAAGATACATATCCTCTGACGAAAGGTAATTGCTATGGTTTGGGACTACCAATTGTTCAATTATTAAGGTCAGAAAGGATGATAAACCTATTAAAATAGACGTTCAGCTTTTTCTAATATTATAACTATACCATAGCTCATGTTAATAATAATGATACAATAAGTCTCGTAAAGATTCCAAACAGTAGTAACTTTAGTAATCTTATTAGTAACTTATATATTCAATGGTTAAATCAGAATCTGTACAATTTTTTACAACCAGAAACAAAATATTAGACCATATTTCGATGTCGATGATGCATTTATATAGTTTTAGAAAGCCAAAATACATTGTGTCGATGACACATTTAGTATAAGCCGGTCATTATCAGACCCAGTTGTTGTATACGTATGGTTTCTTTTCTGATACACGAGCTTGTTCTTTGAAGCCGTACGTTGCTATCCTAAATTAAAGCTGTACTAGGGTAAAGTTATACGACTAATTTTTGGACCCTTTTCGATCTTCTTATTAAAAAAATTCACCCACTATGTGTCATGTATGTGCATAAATAAGTAAAATGGAAATATAAACAAAAATACTTTTTGAAAACTTATTGCGTTATGGACAGACGTACACCGAGTATATACGTAACTTTCTAAACGATTTCTATAGATCCTATTTCTGCCGCAAAGCAGTTGCGTGAAAACTACTGTGTTCCGGTTTGAAGGGTATCACTGCCAGCGTATTTATCGGGTAATCGAGAGGGGCAGGGCGTTGGTGATACCCTTAGTATTGCCGATGTTCATGGGCGACGGTGACCACTTTCCATTAGGTGGCCTGAATGCTCGTCTACTTTCGTGTACGATCGTGTTTTAATCTTGTCTAATGGTTGACCTGCTGCCAGTCGATTGTAATAAAGAACACCAAAATAATCATACATTTATTAAAGAAAAGAGTAAATCATAACTTCATGACTTATTTAATCTGTGTGATGTTTACGTTCTTCCTATCATCAGGCTATACGGTCAGTGTAAACCTGAAAGACGCGTAGTCGTGAACTTGCAACAAAAAGCTGAACAGAATAACCGGTGTCTGATAGCTATATACGATCGCCATATAGGGTCCCCCGGGACAAGGTATCGAATGATTTAGGGAGCGTTCACCCGTGAATGCAGCGAAACCTGTACTTGGAGACTGAATCTAGTATCAAAAAATGCAAGTATCGAAAATCAACAATGACGTTTGCTAAAGCCTAATTTTTTCATGTCTGAATGATAAATACTAAAGATACTACAATTAAATGAAAATTTTCGACCAATTAATGACTAGTTTTAGAGAAACATGTTTGTAATTTTAAAACGTAATATAGAGACCATTTTAGATTAACCGTCAAAGTTTAAGTTTTATGCACAATATTCCTACACCTAACATTAATATTATCTATAGAAATAAATAAAATTTTATACTATTTTTCTGGCTAATCTCTAAAATGGCTTGTCCGATTTCAACGGGACTTTACTAGAAAATAGCTGTTATAACTATAAGTATCTTAGCTATAACAGCTATTTTTAGTAGTACTTACGTGGGCGAAGTCGCACGCAACTACTAGTTATAAATAATAAAGAATATTATATTGTAAAGCTGAATTTCAAAGGCTTTTAAAGAGGTGAATTTGATGATGGTTTTTACAATTAATATTTAAAACTACACCCACCAACCCGCATTGTGGTGGGATACGGTCCAGAAACCCCAAAATGGAGACAGGAGGCCTATGTTCAGCAGTGGACTTAGGTACACATGCTGATGATGTATCATCATATCTTCTCATATTTTTATGAACACCAGTACAAAACTTAGTTAATTAATTCTCGTTTACTTTATGTGTATTTTAAATTAATATTAGTAACGACGCTATTATTTATTTAATTCTCATAATTGCTACCTTCTATTTGTCAATGTGTTTTTTAATAAATGATCGTAATAAAGTAGTAACATGTTAGTTTTTCGATTTAATCGTTATCTCCCATCAGCAATTTTCCACTGGCGATATGAAGCACCTGGCACCGAGAGGTTCGCTTCAGGCTATTTAAAATTGCTCCAGTTTTAATTTTATTTTGTGTCGTCAGTTCAAACCACGTCCCGATATCGTTTATTAATAACATGTACTTTTTAGTGTATAGTGTATTTATTAATATGTTAAATATGATTGCTATTGTCTATAAAAAGTATGATTTTTTTTCAATTATTGACAAAAATAGTAGCGATCAATTACAATAAAGTCAGAAATGATTAAAGTCATGTGTCTTGTAATATATATATATTATATATTAACTCTACTAATAAAGGTTAGAAAAATATATTACTTGAAACAAGTCGTGGTTCATATCATGGGGAGAATCAACAATGTTCATTACGTTCTTAGTTGTTTAGCTAAATTTGCGATCATCAGCCGTAGCATGATACATCGTACCAGGTTTTGACCGATTGACCAAAACCCTGATGGCCATCTGTTGTGGGGTACACTATGTCAAACAAGTGACTATTACAACGTGTCATGATGATATGAATATAATGTTTAATAAAGAAATAATGAAAACTAAGTTAGTAAGAATATAGTCAAAACCTAATGGAAAAGGATTGCCATGTCAGCTTGTTAACTAATCATAACTGATGATGACTGATTATATAAGTTATTTAAATAATAATAATAATGAAAAAAAAATTAAGTGCTGATATATAATACAGAATAACAACTGAAAATTTATGGTATAAATCCTTTATTTTATATATATTGCCGCAATCAATAAAATGAATAAATAAAAACACCGCAGATAGTATGATAATTAACCATGACATTTTTAAAGTTATTTGCAAAAAAAAAAATCATAAAATAATTGTCTTTTAAGCTTACCCATTATTTAGGATTTTTTAAATCAATTTTATGCACTAAAATTCGCCAACCAAGCAAAAACAAGCAAGCGTAAATTGATAGATTTGTAATTCGAGAACAAACTAAATGTTACTTTTGTAGGTAATTAAATCTGTAAATTCTGTGTTTCCATTTTATATAAAAAACTTAATAGCGAATGCATTGAAGCAAAGAAAGTTTATGGCGATCTGTTTATAATTCAGATTTAGTTGGCTTCATTCTTAACTTGTTCTTTTAAATGCATGTACCTCAATTGCTGACCATTCATGTACTTCGAATATATGAAAGGGAAATAAGGTGTGTATTACGATCATAAAATGCACAAACAATTAATAAAAAAGGAAAGTAGACAATTATCCCATTAAAGCTGTCACCATTATGTGCTAGAACGATTGACTACCGTAATAGAAATGCTGAAATCCTTCTTGGTTAGTTTATTATCATTATCATACTGCTCGTCTCTATATTATAATATATCTGTTATTAAGAATCAGTTCGTGGAGACAAAAGCTTCCCGAAATTCTGTGTTCATCATCATCATCATCATCATCATCAGCCTGTTTTAGTCCACTGCTGGACATAGGCCTCCCCTAATACACCCCTATCCATTAGGGGGTTTGGACCGTATCCCACCACGCTGGTCCAATGCGGGTTGGTGGGTGGACCGACTTTTTACATGCCCATCCGACGCATGGATCATCTTACTTTTCAGACAATTGGGTGATCGGCCCAATTGCCCTAACCAACTAGAAACAACAATGAAAATTTGTTGCGTCCCCGCAGGATTCGAACCCACGACCTCCGGTTTCTAAAGCACACGCCCATACCACTAGGCTACGGAGGCAGTTTTAGATGAAGCTTACCAAAGACATGAGTCTGGAAGCATTACATCCTAGCAAAAAAAAATGCTTCGCAGTAATGTTGCCGAGTACATTGCTTTCCTCAGACAAAATCAGCATACCTTTCTAAAAATTTGCGACTTACATATTTATTTCATATATGTTCTTCTTTGTTACAGGAATAGGATGCATATACCCGTTCTTACCCTTGCATATGCTTGCAATTGGTTTGGATCGCGGTGAAGCGCGACTCATATCGGCCGTCGCACCGTGCGTCGCTCTACTTGGGCCTGCGATATTGGGACCGCTCATTGACAAGTAAACACTGTTTAAAATTTTGATGCCAAGGAAAAGATTTATATTTATGTAAACATCGTATGACGTTTTTTTAATTGATTGATCGATTGTTGATTGATCTTGGACGTATATCAATTTTAGAACGCGCTACTTCGTTGACAACATTTCCGTTTCTTTGACTATAGAAACGGCAGCCAAGGGATTATCATATCAAACTTTTACGCTAACTTTTGTGGTTTTGAGTCCATTCGATTATGTTATTCCAATGTCTGATACTTTATATCACAATGTATCTACTCTTATATCATCATCGTCCGCGTGTGTTAGTCCACTGCTGGACATAGGCCTCTAAAGCACGGCTTCTCGATTAGGGGGTTTTCGGACCGTATCCCACCACGCTGATCCAGTGCGGGTTGGTGGGTGGACCGACTTTTTACAGGCCCATCTGACGCATGACTCTTATAGATATTAAGAAACATAGATAACAAAGTAAATAGCCTTAATATGAAGTTTAGTCAGCCATAGGACGCAGCAAATAACTCACTGTATCGTGTAAATTGTATTATTATATTTTTTTTTTTTTATAGCATACGCGAGGCAGACGAGCAGTCAGGCCACCTGATGGAAAGTGGTCACCGACACCCATAGACGTTGACAATACCAGTGGTATCGCCGACGCGCTGCCTACCGTGAGACATAGGGTGTTAAGTCTTGTTTCCCAGTAAATACGCTGGCTACGGTGCCCTTCAAACCGGAACGCAGCAGTGTTTTCACACTACTGCTTCGCGGCAGAAATAGGCACCGCGTGGTACCACCAGACGGTCTCCTGTAAACAGGGATACGGGGATACGGATGAATATATTCTTGTTTGAGCTTGTTAAGGGTTTCTGGCAACCAAATAACATTTGAAGTTCATATAAGTAATGTTTAATGTGAAACCGCCAATACAGCCATCGGAATTTTGCGATTGCACTAATAAGAAAACTTCGACCAATAAAACTTTGTTTGCATACAATTTTCGATCATAGACTCATTGTTAAACTGTTATCTATGCCAGATCCAAATTAGGAAACATATCTATTCTAATAAAATCTAATATCAAACTCAAGTAGCACCAAGTCGTTTTTTTATCCTTGACTTTATGCTAGTTCGAGAAACTCCCGTTCCCACGAAATAGGTTGACACCAAATAGGTTGCTTTACTGCCTCCGTAGCCTAGTGGTATAGGCGTGTGGCTTAGAAACCGGAGGTCGTGGTTCGAATCCTGCAGGGACTCAACAAATTTTCATTGTTGTTTCCTAGTTAGGTTAGGGCAATTTGGGCCGATCACCCAATTGTCTGAAAAGTAAGATGATCCATGCGTCGGATGGGCATGTAAAAGTCCACCACCAACCCGCATTGGACCAGCGTGGTGGGATACGGTCCAAAACCCTCTAATGGATAGGGTATTAGGGAGGCCTATGTCCAGCAGTGGACTATCACAGGCTGATGATGATGATGATGATGATTGCTTTAATATCACAAGAGAATTATGGCAGCGGCCTATCAATAAGAACGCGTTAATTTTCGACGTCATTACCATTAACATTTTTTCGTTAACTTTTCTTTGGCGGCTATAAATATAAATTCTTTAAAAAAAATAATCAAATCAAAGAAATTAATTAGAGTGACAAAAGTTTATTGTTGCATTCTTTTATAATATATATACTGCACCTTAATATTTTTTTCACACTGCAGCAATGCAGTACAATAATTGCTCATTCTTATAGTTTTCTTATTTCGGCGCACTAAAACTCAAACCGCGAGGTCAACATCAATAAAACGGTTAAGTGCAGTTTAAGAGCTGCTTTACCGCATTCTGGATGTTGAAATTAAAGGCATAGAACTATTTTTAAGATCCTTAAAGGTAAAGCCTTATTGTGATACATCTATAATAGTCGCTGTGCTTAGACTCTGTTTATAATGTTGTGGATATTGAATAAAGATGCTTTATAAATTCAATTAGTTTTAGCGAAAAAGTCAGTATCATCATCAGCCTGTGTTAGTCTACTGCTGGACATATGCCTTTCCCAATACATGCCTTCGGGTTTTTGGACCGTATCCCACCACGCTGTTCCAATGCGGATTGGTGAGTGGACCGACTTTTTACATGCCCCTTTCAACGCATGGATCAACTTACTTTTCAGACAATTGGGTCTTTGGCCCAAATTGCCCTAACCAACTAGGAAACAACAATGAAAATTTGATGAGTCCCCGCAGGATCTCCGGTTTATTAATCACACGCCCTTACCACTAAGTTACGGAGGCAGTACGGAAAGTCAGTATATATAACATAAATGCGTTAATTCAAATATTTTTTGCTGTGCTTTATGTTACATAAGGTAAAAAATAAATCTAAAGATGTCAGGATATGTCTATGTCTGTATTGCAGAAGCTTAGATCCTTTCGTATTGAATTCACAAAACATTGTTCTGTACTTTAATATGCATAAACCTTTAACTTGTCTTTTTGAAATGTACGTATATAGTTTATAAATTAACCTTATTCGTATTCTCGATTTCATCACAGTAAGTAATGCAATGCTAGGAAAAAAAATAAGTATGCGTATACTCTGCATCTGAATGTTATGCTTGCTACACTGATCGCTTAATATGGGCTGTAGCGTTTTATTGCGGTCTCTGCGGCCACATTGAGGCGATATTGCATATATACATTTGATTACGCGTGATGTTTTGCTATTGGCCAGTGAGTGGCACAAAATGTGTTTTAATATGTTTCCATAGTCGAACCATAATAATAAGATAAGAAGATTTATTAATAGTAATGATATTTTATTTCAAACTTGTCACGTTGTTATTCTAATATTTTAGTAAAAGAGCGCCCACGCTAATTTTTTCACAACCTCCCTAAGGTTTGCTGTTAGATAATGCCCAAGGCATTAAGCCCGCTTTTGTATACTTAACAAAAAGAATAAATAAATAAACCTGTAACTAAAAACTACCACCGTAGCTTACATGACATTAAAGTCTGTCATTAATAATTTTTATCTCATAGAAAATGAAAAAAAAGAAAAATGCTCCAGTCGATTAACAGTCGAACGGCGGCCGATCTATGTTAGATATCAGCCAATTGCACAGCAGATATTATAGTGCACAAGTGTATTTGCAAACACAGTTGCACTCTCTATTCCTTTATACTCTCAAAGCCCAATGGGACGGATAACCGACACGACCGATGAGATCAGGCGCAGGACCGTTCTTTTACATAACACATGCGACGCATGGATCAACTTACTTAAGAGGCAATCGGATGATCAGCAAGCATTGCCCTAACCAACTATGAAAACTTTTTGTCACCGCAGGATTCGAGACCACGACCTCCGTTTCTATAGCGGAAGCCCATTACGTAACGGAGGCCTTCATATTAAATATTAGTACAAAGACGCTGCTTATACAGTCTAATATGTTATGTATGTTTGAGATGCGATGCGCACAATTTACCATCCGTAACGCGGAAGTCCAACCGATAATTCCTCTTAAAATAGGCAAAGGACAGTGACTAATGCGTTTGATAGAACACGTATACAGTCGATAGCGACTGCATTATTCTAACCATTGTACTGATTACAATTATTAGTTATAAAAAAATGCAGTACTAAAATGTCTCCATTGCGTTTTTTTTGGTTTCGTTACTAAAGTCATGTGATCAGACTCTTGTTGGACTTTTCCATTCCAATCCATTGAGAAACACTGCAAATATACAAATGCAAATTTCCTAAGCTTTACCAATAGCCGTCATTATTTCCTCTAAACTATTTATTTTTGTAAAGAAAACATTTTCTTTTCCGTGTTATTTTACCAAGTTACCATTAAGTTGGATTGTAATTCACCCAGATCTGAATAACAGTCCATACGCAGAGCGACTTCTTATCTGAACCATCTGAATGGATTTGATGCACTTAATATCAGGCACTGAAGTTTTATAACGACTGCCGAAGATAGTCTTGACGACCAGGATTGACTATTTTACAATATTCAGTCTGCGTTCTATATATTGTTACTATATGATTTTGTGCATACTTCATTTTCTTGTGATTGTTTCGAAATGTTTGTTACCGCTGGACTAATCAAATAAGTTAAAGATTATTATTACGAACAGATTGTCTATACTCTCTATTTATTTTGTACTTATAGGATATTTTATTTGTATTTATTACAACCTCCGTGATAATTATTACCCAAAACAGATTTGACCGTGAATTGACGTATTCTTAAGTTAAAATGGGCCCATCTAAGCCCGCATGGTTCGTCATTTACACTTCTTTAACCTTCATCAGACCTTAGGTCGTCTGCTTCAAAGATATTCATACAATGCATTACCATTGTGACTATAATAATAGAATTTTATTCGTATTGTTTGAATTTTTATTATGTTTCTCAACTCTTTTAATAAAGGAAGAACCAAACAAAAAAAAAAACAAAAAGAAAAGTGTTGTATTTTCGGTTTTTTTAAATAAAATGAACCCTAATTATTTTAACCTTTTCTTGAATTACCTAGGTGACAGTACTCGTGTTCAAACAAAATTCATTACATTTAAACAAGCTTATTCAGTACGTTTAGCTATAAAACAGCCAGTGTTTTGTCAATAAATTTAATCTTATGTAATGTTTTCTGTCGAAATGTCTAAGCAATATTCATTTCAATTAAAAGTATGTTTTTTAAACACATTTGATGAACACACGTTAACTATTGCTGAACATTAAATTACAGATAAAAGCAAGGCTCTTACTATTTGGTCAGCTTCATTAGATTAATATTATGTCTACTGTGGGGGATTCAAAATCACAGCATGGCACGCAACATCGCTTAATAAGATTGCTACTTATTGATATTGCTTATTACTTTATGGGCTAAACACCAGGTCATATGTAAGTCAATATCTAAGAAAAAGAAAAGTTACAAATTATGTAAATAATGTTACCCATAGAAACAAAACGAAACGCATAACGTTTCATGGATGGACTAGTTATTAAACTATGGTAACTATATACTAAAGTAATTAAACTATGGTAACTATCGTGAGACATTTCACTTACAATATGTGTGTACGGCTGAACTCTGATGAAGGACGTCCGATAGGTCCGAAACTAGTCGGCACCAATACTGATTTCACGAGAGCTCAGTTTGAAGTACTTATTGTAACTACTAAAGTTGTTACTGCAAGTTACATCAGCTCTCTTTTAGTGAAAATCCCGTAAAACCCGACCCGAGCTATTCCAGAAATTAGGCATAACAGCACAGACAGACCAAAGTTAAGAAAAAAATGTTGTTTTCTTAATTAAAGCGGTTATTTATATAATTGTACTCATTTAAAATAAGTTATTTTAATGTTACGAACACACTCCACTTTTATTTACTTGTAAAGATTTTCACTGAGATTCATTGACTGAGCGACGGCCACACGTAAGACGCTATTTCGTTGCATAGTATTTCGTCGTATAGTTTTAACTTAAAAATAAACATTTCATATAAATATGAAATTAGTTATCAATCCCTATATAAATAGAAGATTCCGCCTTTAAACTCACTGATCATGATATCTCTTAAGCTATACGGTTGAATAACTTGAAATTTGTAATGAATACTTTAATGATTAGCTATGATCCAGAAAAATACATTGTAAACATTATTTCAAAGATATAGGTAAAGGAGAATATTGAGATATAGAATCTTGGTGATATTTTTCAACACTTTTGTATGACCGCGTTAGCGAATTGCTTTGTTCGCCAAACGCTGAGACAAATTACCGGAGCGAGTGAAAAGGTTTAATACCGTTTACACTTGTAGCAATTCGCTAACGCGGTCATACAAAAGTGTTTGAAAATTATCACCAAATTACTTATATCACAATATATCTCCTTTACCCTATAGAAGACACTGAACCGCTCTTTAGTGTAAATCTTCAGCTGGAAAGTAATTTTCTTTTGTATAATAAGTAATTTTTGGTTCCAGATTGTCCGTCGGTCGGGGCTCAACGGGCGGAAGCGCAAGTCCCAGTGCTTCTGGACGTCTGCTACGCACAGTCACGGCATTGTGTCTGATTTTAAGCGCATTGTTCTACACTCTCCTACTGGCTGTTCCTTACACTGAACGACACGATGTAAGTTTAATCTCATATCAACCATATTAATATTATTAATGCGAAAATAAATATGTCTGTCTGTCGATCTTTACCGTATAAAACACTGAACTGATTTTGATGAACTTTGGTCTAAATGTAGAATAGATTTCAAAGAAGAAAAAAGGCTGCTTTTATTACTAAGTGTGGTCGCAAGGGTTCGAATGGGAGATGAAAGTACGTATGGAAATCATCATTTTAAAGAAAACGGTATGAAACTTTGTGACCAATTAAAGACACATGCAATAATATACTATATTTACGTTACTATATGTAACACCAACTGATTTAAAATACGAGTACCGTTATTTCTTATAACGAATTTACTAAAATTGTTTAATGCGAAAATAAACATGTCCCAATATAAAGCTAATCTAAATCAGAACATGGATGCCATAACGGTAATCGACCAATATTCTATTGGTAGAACGATTGTAAGACAATTCATCATCATCAGCCCGTGTTAGTCAACTGCTGAACATATGCCTCCCTACTAGACACCTTCTCCATTAGGGGGTTTCTAGACCGTATCCCACTAATGCGGTTTGGTGGGTGGGCCGACCTTTCTACATGCCCATCCGACGCATGTATCACCTTACTTTTTAGACAATTGGGTGATCGGCCAAAATTTCCCTAACCAGGTAGGAAACAACAATAAAAATTTGTTGAGTCCCCGCAGGATCGAACCCACGATCTCCGGTTTCTAAAGCACACGCCCTTGCCACTAGGCTACGGTGGCATTTCAAGTAAGAGAATCAATCAATCTATATTGATGTACCCCATAAGTCGAAACGACCAATTAAAACTGTCTGACTGCTTGCTAACATTTATCATCCTATACCTATAACATTTACAGTAAATATAATTTTTAAATAAATATTGTATATATAACAATAATACCCGCACCGTAGATTTTATATTAATTGACAATGGGTTTGATTTTAAGCAAAACGAATGATGAATCATCACTGTAGTAACAGTCATCAATGACGCTGTGCTGATGATAATGCAACGGACTTTTTTTTACCGAGAATATCATTTATATAATAATAAATAATAATTTTCATATAGAAGACAAAAGATGTTGTTAACTTAAACTTTATTATAAATTGTTTAATTTAAATTTAATAAGAATCTGTTATCTAACAAAATATTATATTCCAACTATATGTTATTACAATATGTACTTACTTCAAGCGCTAAAGTAAAGGTAAATTACCATTTTTTCAACAATAACCGTTATTTTATTAATAAAAGTATACTTTTATAAAGTTAAATTCAATTGCGAAAAAATTGGTTGTTTAAAAACACATTTAATTCGCCTTGTCTCGTAAAATGGGTGCTTTTTAACGGTAATTCCAAAATGCCGTTAAAATTATGCACTTTGACCATTGCATCGCGTGTTCAAACGATCCCTAATGAATTCCGATCTCTGACCCCACGTTGCACGGTCGGACGAACGCACTTTTTTGTTTTGGTATGTTACTAGCGAAACTTGGTTCATGGAGATAATTAGTGTATTTTTATTAATTTTGGTTGCTGTCTTCGCTTTAATTGAAGCAGTTGAGATTTTTTCAAAGTTCTTCGTTATTTTTAGTTCGATTGATCAATATTATATGTTAAAACTACCTACGTAGCCTAGTGGCAATGGCGTGTGAATCTGATGGTTGTGGGTTCGAATCCTGCGGGGACTAACAAGTTTTTATATGTTGTTTCCTAGTTGCTTAGGGCAATTTAGGACGATCACCCAATTGTCTGAAAAGTAAGATGATCCATGCGTCGGATGTACATGTAAAAAGTCGGTCCACCCACCAACCCGCATTGGACCAGCGTGGTGGAATACGGTTCAGAATCCCTCTAAAGAAGAAGCTGTGCAGTAGGGAGGCCTATGTCCAGCTGTGGACTGACACAGGCTGATGATGATTAAAATTTTGTTGGTACTACTTTTCATTGATTAATCAGTACGATTGATGTGATAGTATATTATTATTCAGAACTCTACGTAAAGATACAGGTACAAAAAATTGCAGTTACGCGCTCTTCACTATAATATCGAAATAAAACGAGACTCTTTATGACTAATTGATTTTTTTCGAAGACGACTCATACATTTTCATGTCTTGTACAATGTTTAACAAAATGCAATGATTTTTTGATCATAAATCAAGGAATATTCTTATAGCAAACAATTAATTATAGCTAACGTTCACTATAGTTAATAAAAGTATTCACTATAAATGCTTTAGTTGCCCAATATGACTTGACAACTGTTCCGACATTGATGAGTGAACAAAAGTTTGTGCATAATTCAGGCTCGGCGCCCCCAAGTGCTGTTCATGTGCGACTCCGAGGGTGCGTATGTCATGCAGGAGGCGTGCGCGGAGGGCATGCGATGCAACAGCTGGCCTGGAGTTAAGGTAAAACTTTCTATAACGTTCTTCTAATTTTATTATTAATAAGTGTGAGACGAGAAATTATTGGATAAGAGTGTGACAAGCACAACACTGACCCATTGCTACCTGATATGGATGATTCGCACGACGCCGTACGTACGACGTAGATAGGTATATGCAATGGAGGGTAATATTGATTATGTTACCAATTTATACACGTTTTAATGTCCCGACAAAGACCAAAATAATGATTTTTCTTTAATAACAGCTATTACACAATAAAAACTTTCGAGAGACACCATGAGAATGTATTCTTAAAAATGACTGAACTTAAAAGTGGGATAACCTGATGAGGAACCTCAGATAGGTCCGAAACTAGTCAGCACCAATACCCATTTAACGAGTTCAGCCGTTTGGTGAAATATATTTTCAGAACAGTTACAATGAGTGGAATTAATAACATTTTAGTAGTAATAATTTTTGTATCGAAAAATCAAACAATTGCTAAAATATCACATGTCATCAATTGTCTTATACCTGAAGAAGTGCAGTTGCATTTGTTTGTTACCAAATATTTTATGGAATCTATGAACTTAAAAATTATTTAACTGAACAAAACTCAATTAAACTTCATAGAACGAATAGCTTTATAGAAACTTTTCTCTACTTTTATCATCAACTGTAACTTCTTTATCGAGTTCGGTAAAACTAGTTTATCAAGTTGTCTTACTTTTTTATGGCTATGAGTTGGCAAATGGTTTACGACACGCAGAAACAAGCGGTGATTGGTGTCTGACATCGTTACTTTCAAACAATAAACTTGCGTGATGTAACCTATAAAGAAGAGTGGAGATTATGAGTTCCAATTTTTTGCCTCATTTACAAATTGTTATCTATATACGTATATGTATATATATATGGCACTTTTGAAGTCATCAAAAAAAAAAATGAAATTATGCTTTTCTTAACATGTGTTACTGAAGCAAAGAAATCAATAGATTTAATTGTTATAAGGACGTTTTTACTGACGTTCACTGTCAGCAAAGCTGCTGTCTAAACGCACTAGTGAGTTCCAGTTTGAACCGCTTAGTTACTGGGAAAACGAGTCGTAACGACCTAGAAGTAACGAATTTTATATTATACACGTATTTTATATCAATTCCTGTGCTTCATCAATTTTGTTCAAACGTTTTGTGCTAATTGGACAGGGCAATATAGACGATCAAAGGATTTCCTGAATAGTCTATGATTTTTGCGTCGGGATCTACGTCCTCGGTGTCATGACCATCTTTGTCAGTCTGACTAGACTAAGTAAGGGGCTAGGGACGACTTATACGAATCGATCCATCCTTGAACCTAGTGTTGATAAGATCAGATGTCAGTCGTTTCTCTGTCATTTAGATGATACTAATTATAAGCTAATCCCATCCATTCCGTCCATTAATACCGGTGGTAGGTCCCCTTTTTACAGGAGACCGTCTGGGTGGGTACCACCGCGATGCCTATTTCTGCCGCGAAGCAGTAGTGTGAAAACACTGCTGTATTCCGGTTTGAAGGGCACCGTAGCCAGCGTATTTACTGGGTAAACGAGACTTAACATCCTATGTCTCACGGTAGGCAGCGCGTTGGCGATACTGGTATTGCCAATGTCTATGGGCGTCGGTGACCAGTTCCCATCAGGTGGCCCGACTGCTCGTCTGCCTGCGTATGCCATAAAAAAATAATACCATTATAACACAAAAATATAAGAAGAAAGGAAGACTATTACACAGATTTATGTTAGGCTTATTCTTAATATCAAGCTTTCCGTTAAATTATTACTACTAACTATTGAAATAAAGCGTATAAATACTAATATATACGAAAAACAGAAAGGGGTGCTCGCGGTGGGCGCGTGCGAGTACGGCTGCGCTGACGACGAGATGTCCTGGCTGACGGAGCCCTACACCACCACTACCACCACCACCACCCTCAGCCCCATGTACAACAGCGTTGCTAATGCCACGGTAAGTTTTGCACTTATGAATGAAGATAATTTCCACTGCCATTGCAGGTTTAAAATAACTTTAGTAAGTAGGGAGAACGAATGATTTTATTTACATTTTTTTGCAAAATCTTGATGATTGATATGTTTTTTAGTAAGCCTGACTGCTGATGTTGATGTTGATGGTGTTGGTTCGATTCCCAGTGTAGAAAAATATTGTGAGAATTACAAAGGCCTTGTATCTATATTACATTTATGTATTTATCCACAAAAATATAAGTTTATGTATATGTCAATAATTTAGTGGCCTAGGTATGTGTTGTGTAATCGTTGTCTTATTAAAAAAATATTTTTATATTGTGTGCGCTTTTCAAGATACAATCCAACGTCATCTACGTATTGAACGAGATAATATCAATCATTCAAAGGATTTTTAATGATCTGATTCCAAGAATTCCTCTAAAAGCGCGCTAATCCGCGGAAAATCAAATTCAAATAAAAGCATTTAATGTCTATCTTCTTTTCGTATTGTCTACCATATAACGTTTAAATTAACACTAGCAAAAAGCTTTTGGTTATTATAGCACCCAAATCACTACATAATATAAAACAAAGTCGCTTTCTCTGTCCCTATATCCCTATGTATGCCTAAATCTTTAAAACTACGCAACGGATTTTGATACGGTTTTTTAATAGATAGAGTGATTGAAGAGGGAGGTTTATATATAAAACACACTCTTAATATTTTAGGTATTATTGACATCAGCATAGCACCCGTGCGGAGCTGGGGCGGGTCGCTAGATATCAATATGTAAATCTGAAATGCATAATAAAACCTCCAACACAATTCCTACCAATTATTTCGCTTCAAAATAGTTGATAAATGCAGGTATTGAAGGTGTACGCTTTTGTCAAATTACAAAAACAATGCAGAACAATATGTGATGTTAATTGTTACAAACGGATTCTTTCTGTGAATTAGGTACATAAAAATATATAGAATTTTTAATGAAATTGAAATATTTAAACGAAATGACTAGTGGTTACACAATAACCATAATAAGGTTGGAAAAACTGCTTCCCACTGTTGTAAGGGTTTCACGAAAATAAAATATGATTATACATCATATTAATCTACGAATTATATTTTATAAAGTTCAAGTGTAACATATATACATACGCGAGGAAAGCCGCGGTTAACAGTTGTTATTTTAATCATCACTTAGCCAATAGTTAATCACTATATCACTATCACTACATAGTATAAAACAAAGTCGCTTTCTCTGTCCCTATATCCCTATGTATGTTTAAATCTTTTAAACTACGCAACGGATTTTGCTGCGGTTTATTTAATAGATAGAATGATTAAAGAGGAAGGTTTATATGTATGACATGCTTGATATTGTAGTTATATTTTTTGTCAGCATAGCTTCCGTGCGAAGCAGAAGCGGGTTGCTAGTTCTCTATAAGCAGTAATCCCTATTCTAACATCTCATAAGAACGTTTAATAAAACCTTTGATACCTTTGTTTCTTCTTAATTTAGACGACCGTTCTTTTAATCATACAATACTATTTATTTTTAATAAAAATAAAAGCGTAAATTGTAAGATTCGTTTAATGATCAAGTAATTCTTATGTTTTTACAATTACTACACTCTTCCTTTCATTCACACATTTTACCTGCTTATCATGAAGTCGGCCTCCAATCCTTCATGATTACTGCACATAATTGAATAAAATTATCCCGTTTATTTGAATATTACATCATATTATAAAAAACGTTTCTTTTTTTACACTTGAAACTTTTTAGCAGTCGTGGTAACGGAACATTAAGTAAAAAATAAATACATAATGATTTTATTTATTTACGCGATTATTATAAATATCAAATCCACTAATTCATATACCAACTTAGACTGTCCTTGATCATGGATGCTGGCAAGAATCCGAAACAACTTAAGAATAAATATATATAAAACTAACGCGAAAAATCCGTTAATTAGTGAATACATATACATATATATATAAACTGAATGCTACAAATCCAATCGCCTTTTCACTTTAATCCGGCGACCGTACTTCGCGAGGCAAACATGTCACCGACCGACACTTTTCCGATAAGAACATCGAGGCCACGGGACTGTTATAAAGGTGTTAAATAAATATCAACAGTGAATGCTAAGGGATCAGGGAATAAATCTAAACGTCTTTGAATTTCTAAGGTTTTGACTTTTAAACTTTTTATCGTTTGTTGTTTATATGTCACAACCATTTCTTTTTATTTACGTCATTATTATACATATCAATTTCACTTTTTTACGGATCCTACCGTAATTCTTCACATTTATTCCTGACGTCTTGGATTTCTTTCTTCTTCTTTCCAGCATACGTGATCACGAGTAGACTAATATGGGATATCTCTTTAATTGAATATTTGTTTATTGTAAAAAAAAAGACCTTAAGCTCGCCTTTATACATGTTGAAATTGTTTACATTTGATAAATAAAAATAAAAAAATAACTTGATATAAAAAATAGATGAATTAAACGTTAAATATTCGTTTCTATACAATAATTATGTATTCCATTGTAACATAGTAATGACGTTTAAGTTTACTTGGATAAAGCTAATTATTTTTATACATTGAATCAAGACACTTTTCATCCTTCTGCGATAAAACCTGCAACGGCTATCTCTAAGCCTTAACATATCATACGACAATATCACAATTATGAATTTTAAAAGATCATTTGAATATTCTATACGGCTGAATATTTAAACGAATTACTATAAAACGTTGAATATAGTACGTAGCGCTTTACTATAAGAACTAGTGGAAGTAACCTCGCGATCGATAGCTAGCGCATCAATGAAAGTTTGCGTTGACCACAACTCTCGAATCGAGGCAGCTATTACTTGCTGCCGTTTTTCACGCTCCTTGCACACCACTTTCAAGATACATTCTCATGTTAACACGTAAATCGATTCAGATTGTATATAAACATATTACGTTTGATTGATAGATAGCCAAAGATATTTTCGTTTTAAATAGACACGTTTTACAAACAAGCACCTTTGATTGGTAACCAACACGTTATTATTTATTATGAATTACTTAAATTATTTATCATTAATACAACAGCTATTCAATTGAAGTGAGGCTAAAACAGACATGATTATATAAAAACGTTTTTTTAAACCGACAAAAAGTCGTCCAATTGATCGTGTACCCACAGTACGATTTCTAAGCTGAATTTTGGCATTTGGACATTTGGCGACATTTTGGACCGTATCCCATCACGATGGTCCAATGCGGGTTGGTGGGTGATCCGACGTTTACATGCTCATCCGACGCATAATTCAACTTACTTTTCAGACAATTGGCTGATCGGCCCGAATTTTCCTAACAAACCAGAAAACAACGATAACACAAAGTTCTTTCCCTGTGGGATTCGAACCCACGACCCCCGGTTTCTAAGCCATACCACTAGGCTACGGAGGCGGTCTTCATCCTTCTTATATTATAAATGTGACAGTTTGTTTGCATAGTTAATCTTTCTTGCAAAAGTTAAATATCTTTATTCAATATTGTTTGAAGTTTAATGTTTCCATAAAAAAAAGCTTAATGGAAACTTGAAACTTTCCTATTGACTGTCAATTATTCTACTACCGGTTCGAAAATGGAAGACTCTGACCTGAGAAGAACCATAAGAAACTCGGCATAAAACTAATAAGTTATATTGTGTCCATTAAGATTATATCACATCTTCATCGTCTCCTAGATGACCACAGAAGCACCGGCTGAAGACAACGAGGACGAGGCCGACTTCGAAGTGAATCCACCACACCTCTGCACCGACGGCCACTGCCTGGTCTACATGCAGCACGCAGCCCGTCTCCGTATCCCCCTGACCCTTGAGAGCCCAACTCCTGACACCAACATGACGGAGAGTCTGAACGGAACGGATGCCACGAATGCTACTGACAACGGATGGTGTACTTACCGTCAGTATATCCTTTTAACAATTTTCCATTCTTGTTTTCCTAGTTGGTTAGAGCATTGCGGGCTGATCACCCGAATGCCTGTAAAGCAAGATGATCGATAGGTCGCATGGCCATAGTCCAAACTTGGTTCTGCGCCTGTTCTTTCTCTAGTCGTGACGGTTATCCGTCCCGTCACTGCTAGACATAGGCCTCCCCTACCTACTACGCAATTTAGGGGATTTTTGGACCGTATCCCACAACGCTGGTCCAAAGCGGGTTGGTATATACCAAAAATCCTCTAATGAAGGCGTGGATTAGCGGAGGTCTATGTCCAGTAGTCCTTACACAGGCTGATGATGATGATGATGATGATAAAGATGATGAAGTATCTTATCCTAATATCAGCCAAGTTCAGCGTTTAATGTAGAAGTGTGAACAGGCGGTCCCTTCCAATGCCTGGTGCCGGAAGACCGCCTCGCGGAGATCCACAGCGGCGACCTGGCCTGCAGACCGGCGGTGAGGTGCCAAGTGCTGGACCCCTACGACGAGCCCGATGCCGTGCTCTCCGATGCGGAGTGCCGCCTGGTCATCGGCGACCCCTCCTATACCTTCGGATCGTACTTTGTTATAAGGTGAGAAGATTAAACCCAATAATTAATTAAGTTATGAGGTAAAAGAGTTGAATGTTGTTTTTGAACTTTCGATAAATAATAGAATATTTGTATTTAAGTAAAGTCAATAGTTAGCATTCCTTTTAGATCGAGAGTGGCGATCATTACGTTGTGATAATTAAGAATGTGAACAAAAATGAGCTGATGAAAGGTTATTAAAATTTATACAGTACCAGCGTTATGAAATCGCTACCAAAAAAAAACTAATATAAATTAATTTCACCTAAAACTAAAGGTCTCAAAATGCTACGTAGACTTTACAATTTTTAAACATCAATACTAGCTCTACCGTTACAACTTTAACTTTTGTCTTTTATACAGTAAAACTTGGCTTAGTTAGGCTTACCAAAGGGTGAAATAATATATTATAATGTCGGCTGAAGTCACATTCAATCGATGTGGGTACTAGTTTCAACACTTCGGTGTCCACACCAAGTTATAAAAGCTATGTAACCTATTTGGTTCGAATCTATCGGCATTCCTTCGTCGGCTTGATAGCCTTTTAACCTTTTAGGTATATTTAACAAGTTAAAGCTCATTGGACAGACTCATCATCGATATGATTAATCAAATTCCACACTCAAATTTTTTATTATTCAACTAACATTTGTTTATCTAATCTTGTGCTTAATTAATTGTTTTTTTAAAGAAACAAAATTGCTTAACATGATCAAAAGTTATATTATAAATTTAAGCCAAAGGGGTTAATATAACCACATCTTATCTCGACCTGGATCCATTTCGGCTCAGGGCGATCGCGGATATCTGGCCCACGGCAGCGCTGGCCTTGCTGGGCACGGCCTGCGTGATCGCCACCCGCGAGACCTCCTTGGGCAGGGGCGACGTGGGGCGGCAGCTGGCCTTCGGCACCCTGGGGCTGGCCCTCTTCCCGCCGCTGGCCGGGCTGGCGGCGCAGGCGGTGCCCGCGGTGCCCTACCTGCTGCCCTTCCTCATGCACGCGCTGTTCATGCTCATCGGAGCCTGATATTGCTGACTGAATAGGATATGGTGTGTATGAATTTCGGTTCAGTTTTACGGTTCAAAACGTTGGATGTTTATAATTGTCAATGATGGTTTGGATAAATTCATTTCAAAAA
>JAGSMT010000328.1:0-10000 GCA_029286875.1 Lamproptera curius
TATAGTCCGTAAAAAATCTTTTATTCAGTAAACGGGAAAGTTTGAACTAAAACTATTTGTAGGATTCGTAATTTAAGAAAATTATATAAAAACTGTTAGTAGCCCGTCTCGTCGTTAGAAGGGGTGATTTGAAATTTAATTTTCCGTGAATTATTGTCGAATAATTCTTTCAATATTCTATTTTCCGTCTCCCAGGATATCTTTTTTGCGTAATCTCTTTGACCCATACGGTTGGATACCTGAATATTAAATATTTTTAAAAGCAAATCAAATATTTTCAATATTCTTTTTTTAATATCATCCACCATGTTCCATAAACATACTATAAACATTATTTATTTTTGCTTGGTTTTAGACGGAGCCTTTCGTCGTCGTTTCAGCCTGTTGAGCTTCCAGGCCAAAGCCCATTGTTGAGCATAGGCCTTCCCCCATAAGTCGCCAAGAGGGAAGATCCTGTGCCACCCGCATCCACCCCGACCTCCCGCACATTTGCACAGGTCGTCACCCATCGGGGAAGTCCGACACTTCGATGGCCAGTACGAGGCTGCCACTGGAGAACCTTTTCATCGGTTCTCCGAGTTAAGGCTGGCGAACCCTTAATTTGTTAATTTTGGGGGCCGTCGGTTACCCGGGGTTCTTCTGGGATGGCTGGTTACGCACTTTATCACGGAGAAATAATGCATAGCCCGCCCAAAACCTGTTGAGGACTTGGAGCCTCCCAACGGTTGGCAGGAAGGACCATTTGGCCCAAATAGTCATCACTGGGCAACACAATTTGGCCAAAAGACCCCAGTCTTTAGGGTATTGGGGAATATTGGACGAGGAAGGTCGGAAGCTTCCCAAACGCTGCCCATCCCGAGCTGGACTGAAGCCCCTGCATCGTTGGACCCCACCTAATCGAACTACTTGGTCCCAGGAAATATTATTCCCGTCAACAACTTCAACACAGCACCCCAACAACCAAGGTATAGGGTAATGACATGACCGTTAGAATGACTTTCCCTCTTGTCCATGTTCATCCCTAAGGCCCACGTGTTGAGAGACCCTGTTGAGGCCATTTTGGTTTTAGGCCTCCAGCGACTCCGCCAAGGACTTATATCGTCGGCAAACCCTGGGAGTAATACACTGGCCGTTGATGTTATGCTCGTCCTTTCCAATTCATAAGTTTGGTTAAAGGCCTTCCCAATGGCAGTGAAGAGTTTCTGGGATTAAAATCACCCTGTTCCTTACAACCTTCTGCAAATTGGATAGGTTTAAGGTTACCGAATTTACTCGACGGGACATCGTGTTCGGAAAACACCTTCAGAACCTCGATATACCGACTGGCCAAAGGAACGAAGGGCCGCGCACAGCCCAAATTTCGACGGAGGAAAGGCTTTTCCTTTAATGTCCACAAACCGGGCAAAAGGCAATTATACCCTTGGTCTTCTGTATAATCTGCTTAGCGTAAATATGTGGTCTATGGTACTAAAGCCTTTCTAAACCAGCTTGTTGGTGGCCAGTCGTCTAGTCTGGAAGCGAGACGATTCAAGATGAATAAACGCGTCTCCAAAGGGAAATTTTCTTGTAGTTCTTCAAGAGGCCTTTATCACCTTTCTTGGAACAGCACCACCCAAACTTTCTGCTCCACGCTTCTGGGTAAACCATCCCAGGACGAAAAAAAGAGCCTCTGAAGGACCAAATCGGTTCTCCAACCCGGCTTAGAAGTTGCAATTCCGTCCCACTGGTTTCTGTTCCAAGTTGTGGGACCCGATCTGCCCAGACTGACTCCGGGATATTTTAGATGGCCGGGTATGTTTTGTCTTGGGCGTCACCCTCAGTGAGCGGTTCCACGACGATGTGAAGCTGTCCATAGAATTCTCGACCCCAAAACTTCTGGTCACCGGGAGATGACGCCCCACCATCGGTTCAACTTAGTTTAGCCGCCCAAAGACAGATTCCGGGAAGACTTTTCCTTTGGCCCGTTCAATCGCCCTCTTTAATACAGAAAAGATGGCAAGTCATGCCGCATACATTTGAACTGCATTTAGCTGCCTTAGCCAACATGTCAGAAGAAGACTGTAGCCACTTCCGTCTTGTTTCCAAAAGGTTAGAGGTGACCGGAGTTTGGGGTTCGGATTGCAGGCCTTGTAAACCCAGACCCCAGTACGAACAGCCACGAGCTTAGGTTAATTTAGTCCACAGTGCTGGCGTTCAGGCATTGGAAGGATTATTAAGCTCGAGCTGAAAGCTATTTTGGAATGGGCACGAGACGGACGTATGGACTTTATCAGAAACCTTTCCGCCTGATGTTAAGATTTAATGCCTTAAAGTTTGATCACGCCGGTTTTAACCCTTGTGATCACAGAAACATCATTCAATATTTAGGTTTGGTCGTCATAAAAAGTCAATCCGTTTTGAGGAACCATCGCTGAATCCAGGGACCTTGGGCTTTTAAAGAAAGAATTATCATAAAGAGTTTTTTCCCATGAAGCAACCCAGTTGCCCCTTGGGCCGTTGCCTTACCCAAATTGCCACCCGCAGCCACGTTTCTTTGGGTTTGTTTTATGTTAAAAGTCCCCAACAAATTGGTTTTAGAGGAATTGGGGCGGAGATGTCCTTTCCTTTTTCCAATTTATATGGGGGATGTTTAAACCTGTATGACCTTCAGCGAATACCGTTTTGATATTCTGAGTATGGAAGGGAACCCTTTGACACACTTTCGATTTTAAAATGTTGCAGAGAGACGCGGACGATAAACCGACACCTCCGAAGTTTGCCCTCGGGGATAAAACAAGTTGGGATTCAATTTGTATCCCCCCGTCTTCGGACTTGAAACATTTTCTCATCGAACTTGTTTTCCTCCCCGCCCGTTATTTCCCCTGGTCCTCAAGTCCGTGCGTTGTTGCCGGTCCACGTCGGTTGGTAGCCGAATCCCACCTGGGATTCTTAGCACCCCGCCCGCCGTTACCATGACCGACGGTAGCCTTAGTATGCCATAATTTATTTTAAGATCTAAATGGAGAAATACACCTAAATAAAGTTTCCCTGTAATCTTCGTTCTGATTTTAATTACAAAGAGTTAGTAGTAATATATTTAATCTTCTGACATTAACGTACAAAAACCGTACGTTAATGACATAAGTTTAATATATGCGATTTTGGCTAAAATAATAAAACGCATATCTTACAATGACAGCTGCCGAGAGAGCATCTTCATCGGCATATACTCTAAATGCTTCATACATCTATTTTATTTCATTTCTTCAAATTGTTGACAGAGTCTTAAATCTAAAAATAATCGTATCTTTACTTTAAGGCCTTTAAGCCTTTATAATATAAAATTTTCTTGTTAATAAGCATTTATTACTTATTGTAAATTTTTTATTAAGTAGAAAATTAACGAATTGATGGATTTAAATTTCTTGCTTATTAAAACAAGAATATTAGATGTTATTGAATAAAATTTTATGTCAAAAAAGCTCATCACATTTATTTAAATGTTTATTGAATTAAATTACATAAAAAAAATTACCAAGGATTTAAAACAATATCTGATACGTTTAGGAACTATTTGTTAAATTTTGTTCACTTCTGATATAACATGGTATAAATTTACTTCATAATTTGAAAAAGGTAAGCCAAAGGTACATATATATAGATAAAGGACATTGGAAAATACTGTTATGGGACTAAATGTTTAATATAACATATTTTTATATGATTACTAAAATTTTACTATTAAACAACACGAAATGCTCAAAAATATAATAATTTCTACAGAGCTTTTATAAATATTTTCGTTACAAAATTAACTCAAGACGTTTTGTATGTATATACGTGTATTTTTACACATATTTATTATCTCTTATTGTTTCTGAGTCGCTGCACTTAATCCAATGGATTGGTGGCAGAAAATTGTAATAACTCAAGCGAACATTGTTTTATGTTATGTCTCTGTTCGAACTTTTTTTCATTTTACCATGGAGCTTAATGGGAACGCAATTTTAGCTCAAAATATATTTCAGTTCAGTAAATAGTTTGGGTGACATTACCATTGGATTTATGTGAAATGGATTTAAGTGATTAAGTAATAACGTCGTTAGTTGAGATTTTAAACAGAGATGTTTATAATTGCAGCTCTAACTAAATTTGTTTTATAATCTAATTTATTTTTATAATTTGCGTTTTATTTTATTTAGGGCTTTTATAATATTCAATTGTAAATTATTCAAGTTTAAAATCCCTTTAGTAAATTTTAAATATCATATTATATATAATATACAAACAAAAATTAAACCCTTTTAACACTGCGTGATTCCAATTCTGCAAAACTAAATCGAAACTATTAACTATTATCCTATTAAATATTGTGTTTGTGAAAACAATCATAAGATTTACGGAAACCTATTGAAAATATCTATTATGTCACAGAAAATCTGTTATGATTGTGTGTTTACTGAGACTATGTTTATAATGACTGTAAGTCCACCCGGGGAGGGTTGACTAAAGAATTTTTATTCCTTTGAGACACGGAACAAGCAGAACCTGTTGTTACCATTATAGCATATGTATATGTGGGATTTAGGCACGGAAACACGTATTGTTGTACAATATTTATTTTCAGTTCAGTTCAGTTCTTGCTTGATGGGAGCATTTATTTTACACACTCGTCTTATAGTGTCGTACATCTTTTTCCTTTCAGTCTAACGTCACTTGTTCTACCATAGATAAATGAAAGAAAGTGAAGAAATAAATGAATGTTAACTAAAACTTATTAATTAAATTATAAATCCTATAATTTCCCACTATATGTAGTACACATATAATGGGTGGTGCCGGCTCAGCCACAAATCATTAGGTGTAATCATTAATGTATTATTGTTTTAAGCAAAATATTTTTTTAGCAAAACTATTTTTTGCTAAAACAATAAATTTACCAATGATGTGGAATATAAGTGGAAGTTGTCTCAAGCACTTCCTCTGCTCAATGTGAAGCATTTCTGTTCAGAAGTAGGTCAAGCACAAAAGTGTTTTTTTGAAACTTAAAATCTACCCTCTTAGAAAAACAATAGAGATTTTTTTGAATTAGTAACGATTCAGTTTTATTATGTAGTGGGTATATCCTATTTGTTGCATTATTTATTTTAAATTTAAAAATTTTTAATATAATTAAATATCTTGTTAATAAGCTCAATAAATAGTTTTTTCTCTAGACAGGCAGTTATACAGATTTTTATTCATTATTGTTTTCATGAAATATGCTCGTTAAATTTGGCACAATTAAGATGTTTTTTTTTTTAGTTTTTTATTCGAAACCATAGAATATTAATATAATAGAAGTTGCCAGTCTATGGTGCTATGCAGAGAATTCAGCACAGTATACACACCTTTCCCAGAAAGACCACATCTTAGAAAGAGGGAATATAATGAAATCATTCGAGACCCAACTTTTTGATCGTGTTTGATATAGTATAGACACGGCACCATCGCAATTTGTGTCTATTCAATCGAAGGGACATTCCAAAGAATCGATGGAAAATACTATATGCTTAATATTACGCTTATTTAATTATTATAATTCTTTTTTTTTATTTACTAATTTATAAGATTTTCTTTATTATTAATTCATCAGCTCATGTAATTTTGAAAGTGTTAATCAATACCTTAGATATAATGAATGATTTAAATTGAAGTTCGTTCTACTGTATATAAGTATGGAGCAAGAATATAGAAATTCTCTGAGTGATAAGACGTTAGGAACCGTCTTCAGCAAAACAATGGTAACTGGCTCAGAGTTAGGTTGAAGTGGTGGGCTGATCAAGGTTCTTAGAACCGACAACTGTGAGGACCAAAGTTCTCGAGTGGCAGCCTTGTACTGGTAGTGTAGGGTGACACCTACGAGATAAAGTAATAACCTATTCATATTTGTATGAAGTCAGTTGATGCAGGCTGGCTCTCTTGGACGTGTTGGTGGCCTATGAGGTTGGTCTATGTTCAGCATTGGACCTTGTTAGGCGATTATGATGATGACGATATTAGTTTTTAAGGAAATTAATAAAAAAATACGCAAAACGTTTTAAAGTATCGAAATGAAAGGACCTTAACGGATTTAAATTAATTTTGACAGCCGAGTTTCGATCATTTGTCAGCAATATTGGTCGCGCGGCCGTTCAAATATTTTTAATTAATAATGTGTAGCATTTGCATAAAGAATGTAATGCACTGTCATAAAATGTTTGTATTATTATAATTGTATATATTACAACTATTTATTCATTACTTGTCATCTATTAATGGTATCTTTTAAAATATAAGTAAAGGTAAATACTTACGGGATATATAAATCTTAAATTAAATTGTTGGGCGCTTAAAACCATTTTCAAGAAAGGACAAAGGCTATAAATAATTTCAATAAATGTAGTTGAAAGGGTTGAAATGGAGGGTGAAAGTTTGTAAGTGTATATTTATATACCTATTATATACTTGAAACGAGCCATAAGTGGTTTATTTTAGCAATTTTGTAGTCTCAAACTGTCCAGGGATGAACTAGGG
Organism: Lamproptera curius; assembly: GCA_029286875.1. Taxonomy (NCBI): domain Eukaryota; kingdom Metazoa; phylum Arthropoda; class Insecta; order Lepidoptera; family Papilionidae; genus Lamproptera; species Lamproptera curius. Next base: position 6,535 of record JAGSMT010000328.1, read on the forward strand.
GTATAATGGGAATGAAAATCAATAAAGAAATTCATAATTGTCAAAGCAGACCCATAACACTTTGTGTCTAATGACAGAAAAATACATTAACTTATCATTTAAGTTATACTTTACAGTATGTTTTCGACTAGTATTGAATATATTTAAGAACATGCTACAGATATTTATCTGTGCATATTTTAAGGTTATAGGGCAAAAACGTGGTTAATAAACACGTCAAAGAAAACAAAAATAATTTATAGCTATGAATTTAAATGTTATCAATACGGAACATCGCACGGTAGATTAGATTCCATTCAGAAACAGGAAAGAGCATCCGTATCAAATTGGGATCTGTTCCAGAAGTGAGTTCGTTTGGATGGTGAGTTTGTCATTCTTGTTCATTGAAAATTCAAGCCAAACATACACATGTAAAGTGTTCTTGAATACTGCAAAAAGTAAAAAATTGACGAATTGCATTTAAGTTCGTGTTTAAATGATTACGTTTCTAATTTTTTTAAATATATTGTTTATTGAAAGTCGTTTTAGGCCTTTCACGGAAACGTAAAAAAATTTTGATCATAAATTATATACTTCATAAAATTTTGTATTTATTTTTGTAATGACTTTTGACAGTGGATTATGAACCAAAATTCATAATCTCAATTAATGTCTGCTATTTTAATTAAAAAGTTACACAAAATAAAAAAAGTGGTAGATTTTAGGTCATTGTTAGTCTATCTTTTAAGATTCATCCATCGAATTGCCAATGGGTTGGTATTTTCATCATCGTAAATTTATTAATAAATAAATATATATTAAGCAATAATATACAATTAATAATCAAGAATCATGAATCTTAATAAAAACTCTGCCTATTGAAAATGATTATGAGGATGTATCAACAGAAAGCGAAGAAATAAGGATCAAGAAATAATGGAAAAAATATATTAAATTGCTAAACAAAGAAAATACAAACGCTGAAAATTAATTACCTCCTTTTGTTGAGAAATTGGCAAATAATTTTTTTTATCTTTAATTAATTTTTTTAAATATGGTAAAGGTAATTAATACAAAAGAAATTAATATAAAAGGTACAAAAATACAGATTCATTATAAGCTTAACTATTTTAGGTTTTTAATTAATCTTCGTTACATGTCAACTCTTTCGTTACCACTCAACAATCATTCTCCCAAAACGATGGCGTAGTAGTTTACGTTAAAAATGAATTAAACGTATCAGTGTTAGAGGTATATTTTAAAACGCAAATTCTCCTTCTAACAAATTGTCCACCATAATATTGGCTATTTATCGCTCTCCGGCCGTTAGAGACACCCAAAGAATTTATCAGTAAGTTGGACCGATCTTCAAGTATTCAAAACCGTAAAAATATTATCATAGGAGATATTAATATTAATATTAGTGAATCACACCAAGACCAACACAAAAAATAATTATTTAAATGTCGCAGTGTCATGGTTTACTCCCGCTCATAGCTTTGGCACACGAAAAGATAGCTGTCAGACCATGTAATTATAAAACAAAACACCCTGCAAAAGTAGGGTAATGATTCGGCTATTACTGATCACGACGTGTTGTTTTTTCGAATCATTAAACGTCAATTGTTTGACTACCACTAAATAATCAAACAAACAATTAGGAGTCGTTGATTAAAAATATTAATTTCGATATTGTGATTCTTAACGGGGACCCAAATTAGTTTAAATTATTTTAGTGAATCCATTCAAAATGTGATAAATTTAAATACGATAGTAATAAACAACATAAACGAAAAAATTTTAAAACCTTGGATTACCCAGGACTTCTACGATGATGAGACATAGGATAATTTACAAAAAAGTAAAAAGGCTCTCAAAACGAAGTCTTTAAAATTAATCTCACGAGATATCTAATTTTAAACAGTTATTAAAAAATTAAGAAAGAGTAGGCGAAGAATTTAAAAAGAGGTAAATAGTAAGAAACTTTTGGGAAGTACAAAAAGTCACAAACAGAAGCGACAATCAAAATATGCCAACTCAAATATTAACTCAATTTCCGAACCCAAAAGATTGTTAATGAAGAATAAATATTTTGGTACATATTGGCAAACAACTGCTGATAAAAGAATCTTTAGATTCAACTGTAACTGAATTATATAGGTCGAATGTGTTAACCTGTTTGTTTATTACCAACCGATGAGGACGAAATTGAAACCATAATTATAATTCAAAAGCGATACAGCAGTTGGTGCGATGGAATTCTACTCACTCTTTATCGCGATAAAGAAATTTTAACCTCGTTTACCCATATTTGAATCTGCCCTGAAAATGGTATCTTTCCTCTATTTTCAAAAATCAATTATCCATCCTATTACAAGGGTGGTGACAAAGTCAATATCGAATTATAGGCCTATTTTGTATTGCCTGCTTTCTCAAAAATCCTGAACGTATAATGTAGGGTTATCAAATTATTAATCAAATATGATATCCTATCACCAAACCAATTTGGATTCCGCCTTGAAATCATCGGCTGACGCCGTACATGAACCATCAGATTCTGTTATCTCTAATTTAAAATAAGACAAAGTGTTTAGGAATATTTCTAGATTTAGCCAAGGCTTTTGACACTGTTCTATCCCCATATTGATGCAGAAATTAGAATGGTTAGGACAAAGAGGTCTTCAAAAAACTTTTTCAAGGATTATTTAACTGACAGGACTCATTAAAAATAGGACCTCTATATGTTGAGAGGTTGATATATGCTGTGTGGCCGCGGGAAGCATAATTAGGCCTGACCTTATTTCTTATTTACATTAATGACCTTTGTATTAAACCAGTAATGGTAAAGTTATTTTTCGTTGACGATAAGCCCTTATTTACAGGCAATACTTGGGATGAATTAAAGGACCAAGCCCAAACTGGACTAAATAGAATTACCAAATGGTTCATGAAAATGCACTTACTCTAAATACAGACAAAACCAAATATATTCTATTCTCCAAAAGAAACAACTCAACACAAACTTTTCATCATGACATTACGGCTCATTCTTAATTTAGCTGTAATTCCTTTGGTCAATGCGTTCCATTGCAGCAAGTAAGATGTCAATACCTAGGTATCATATAGACAGCAACCTCAATTTAGTAAAACATAGAAACTCTTTCTGTTAGACTACGTAAATTAACGTACATTTTTAGGACCCTTCGAACCGTAGCTGATTCCAAAACCATTAAAACTAGTTTACTTGTCGCTCTGCCAGTCACACTTATCTATTGATAACTTCCTGGGGAGCGAAATGTCATGTTAATTTACTGAACGAACTCAATGTTGTTGTTAAAGGTTTGAACTTTCTTCCATATACATATCCATACGGATCTGTAATAAAAACAAATGTTCTATGGTAAGACAGCTGTTCGTTTGTACACAGTCCTTAAAAAAACACAATCAAGTAGAGAGAATCCAAATAGTTCTCAACAAAATAAACGAA